>JAPQRP010000016.1:32168187-32179121 GCA_037367295.1 Apogon hyalosoma | reverse complement strand
CATGAAAAGATGACAAACTGCATTTTACACCAATTATTTACATGTATTGATAGGATTAGTGGATCAGAAGTTATTAATCATTTTAGACCAGCAGATGATTTTGGTCATCTGTGGCTGTTTGGGTCTTTATGGGTTAATAAACGTATGAATGAATGAAGCATAATTCGCAGTAAATTAAGTTTTACTAACAAAAACGTTTTCAAAACATGTGAAAATCAAAAAACTGCATTAATATCACACAAACATGTTTCACTAGAATCATTCCAGTACCAATCGATTTGTGAAATCATATCAAGTTTTTTTTTATATGCTTTCTTCACATATTTCTTATCTTTCAAGATCATGTGCCTTTGAGCAGACTCTAAAATTCAACTATGAGAGGAACTTTTTTTTTTTCCATACTTTTCTTAAGACATTTATGGGGTAAGGAAGCTGTCAAAATATTCATGCGCATAAGACAGATACGCATGCCTATTGGCCTGTAGTTGTGCAAAAAATAAATATATGAGTTCAATTGTGCATAAAATGTATTGTGTCTATTTGATCAGATTTGTCAAGATTAGGAATGAAAAAGTTTTGACATCACGAAATTACAAACACAAAACAGCAACGTTACATTTGCACTTTCTCCAGCATGAATACAAATTCACCAACGTGACTCTACTGTCAAAAATACGTCACCACTTCACAGGCTTTATTTATCAAGCAGAAGATACAACGATTCCACAGACTGCGCGTGAGTTCAGGTTCCCTTTCCGCTGCAAGATCACTGTGCAAGAGAACGAAATCAGGTGATATTAAACCATTTGTACATTGTTTCGACCACGGAGAAGGAACACGAACTCCTGCGCAGTCGTTGTATCCTCTGCCTGTGAAGTGGTGACGTATTTTGGGCAGTAGAGTCCCGCTGGGGAATTCGTAACGCATAAAGCGCAATCATAAAGTTGCGTTTTGCGTTTGTAATTCCTGTTGTCAAAACGTATTCATTTCTATTCTGACGGATAAAATACACACAATACATTTTATGTACGACTGAACTCATTCAAGAGTTTACAAATATTTATTTTTTTCCACAACTATAGACTAATATGCAGGTATTTCTATTTTATGCACACAAATATTTTGGCAGCGACCTTACCCCACAGACTTCCACTCAAAATTCCGGACAGTGTTTTAAAATTCCTTACTTTTTAAGACTTTCAAGACCTGCGCAAGCACCCTGTATATTCCATCCATCCATCCATACATATATACATACATACAAAAGGCAAAAAACACCATTAATGCTAAAGTATTCAGGGTCCGGCTGTTCTGGCTCCATCACGGCTAATGAAGATGATGAGCTCCCATTGTCGACATGGCTCTTTTCCCAGCTCATGTCTCTGAAGCATGAAACACACTGGTACATGTACATGAACATTACAACTATGGCACAGACATACTGGAGTCAGTATATGACATTGCTGGAACTTGTGAACATGAGGTATTGATAAGACGTTATGTGCATAGTGTGAGTAAACTGACTGTTATCACTAACGACACAAGCAGGGTTTACACTAAACAAACACACACAAATCACACACACATACACACATCCAATGATGCTTTGTTGATTCACAAGAGCCCTGTGAGATACCACCCCAGAGACCAATTAAGGAAAAGAAGAAATCATAGAAAAAAAGAAAATTAAAAATGTGAAGACTTCATAAGACATGATTTGTTTATAGACATTAAAAAGAATCTGTGATGTTAAAAATAGCCACATCTACTGGCAGGAGGTAAACTCCGAGGGACGAGGCAGCTCTGCAAAGGAGAGCAAAGATTAGGACATGGATTTTCTTGAATTAAGAAAAAAAACAAACAATTCTTACAAGAATATTGTTGCCTTAGAGGAAGGACAGATAACATATGTGACATAAAACATGTAATGAGGGTCTATGTGGTGCAACATTGCAAACAAATCAATGTAAAAAGCTAAAAAATAACATGATTTCGTTTTACTGTCTGAAATCCATACAAAATAAAAGCAAATGCGTAACAAATAGAGTATTTCCTTTGCTTAGGATTGACTTTCTCAACTCTCATTCCTGTGACTTTGTGCCCTGGGGATGCAAGGTGGAGGATGTTTGGCGGCGGTGGGGTTGAGACACTTGTAAAAGTGCAGCTTCAGCAGAAGCGTATTTCCAGAGAAGCTCCACGCAGAGCTAACGTTAGCGGGAGTCTGTGGAGCCCCGGCTCATCGCAGTGGGATGGAAAAGTTAGATAACCAGATTCCAGTCATTGTCCTCCCAAAGTAATGCTTACAGGTTTATAAAGTTGCTGCTGTGTGCAAATACGCTATATTCTGCACTCGGTCTCAGATCACGCATCCCTATGTGCCCGAACTACTCAAAATACAAACACATTGAGAACTCTACTCGCCTCACACGTCACCTTGTTCTATTCTTATCGTCGTTGGATCTTGCAAAGCAGTGTACGGCATTGGAATGAGTTCACGCTGCTCTTACATCAGCCGAACACACACTCTCTTATTGCAACAGACAGCGAAGTGGAACCTCCTTGTCAAGATGATACTGGCCTTTTAATAAAAATCAGATACTGGCCAGTGTGTGTCATCCTCTGCTTCCTCCCTGACCACAGCTTGTGAAACTTAACTCAGCAGTGTGTAAAACCTGCAGTGAAACCCACCTCACCCTCTTAAACAGCCAGACTTTTAATGTTCAGTGATGGACTTGATGCTTTTTTTCAATCCCAAGAGGAGTTTCTATTTTTGAGAAACTCCTACACATAATTAATGCATAATTTCATGCTACCTGGTTTGGGCCGGCTCAGAGTGGCTCTGTGTCGTGTTGATATTCGAAACTCTCAACAGCAGAGGGAAGTCATGTACCAGAACACAATTTGGACAACCAAAACCACCAACAAATCAATGCTATGTATCCACAGACTGTATCATTCACTGAATAAAGTATAAGGCTCCTTGTTTACACACATCTGTATTATTGTATCATCAAGTTTTCTTCATAGCTGGTTATTCTGACAGTCAGTCAAAAATAACATTGTGTCTGGTAATCTTCATGTGCTGAATCTGCTGATAGTTTACATTATAGCTCTGTTAGCTTAGCTCTGTTTTTAGACCAAAAACAGCCACAATAAAACCACAATCAATGCTATGTATCCACAGACTGTATCATTCACTGAAAAAAGTATAAGGCTCCTTGTTTACACACATCTGTAATATTGTATTATCAAGTTTTCTTCATAGCTGGTTATTCTGACAGTCAGTCAAAAATAACATTGTATCTGATAATATTCACGCACTAAATCAGCTGATTTTTGCTCTGTTAGCTTAGCTCTGTTTTTCGACCGAAAACAGCCACAATAAAACCACAAACCACCTGTTTCCTATATAGTTTGCGTTGTCAGGAGCTGAACTAAAGATGGTAAATGGTCAGCACTTTCATGGTGCCCGAAGCGCCTTACAAAGCCTCACGTTCACCCATTCACGCACACGCTCACACCAGTGGGCAGCCGCCGCCATGCAAGCCCGAGGACAGGTCGACACGTGGACAGTCAGTGGCAGGATACGAACCGCCGACCGTTCTACCAGCTGAACCACAGCCTCTGATCTGTGTGGAAGATCTGTTTGGAATCATCCAAACAAGGTCAGAACTGTCGCAGTTTAGTCTGATTCCGTGGATCAACAAACAGCAACTTAACAAAAATAATAACATCACATAATGACGTTATACCTTCATAAAGCTTATAATCAAAGTCATGTATGTAGAGGAAACGCTGCGATTTCAGCCTCAAACGCCCCTCTTTTCATTTAGAGCTTTGGCAGAACTTCAGAGCTCTTTACTCCAAACATTTTAACCCTTAAAGACCCAAACATCCACCGGTGACCAAAAGCATCTGTTGATAGAAACTGTTTAATACCTATTGATCCACTAATCCTATCAATACATGTAAATAACTGATGTAAAATACAGTTTGTCTTCTTTTCACAGTCATCAGATATGACCCATTTGGATGTTGGAAACACCATCATCACCTTCTACAACATTCATTCCCCACTAAATCCCATGAAGTTGGATCAATGACAGTGGATGAACACACTGGGTTTATGTTCGGTTAATGATATCTTTGCTGAAAAAGTCACTTTTTCTTCAGTTTTCTCTGTTTTTCACATAATAATCCTCAAGTTTAATCTGAGCTTTATGAACATCTACATGATCAGTGAATGAAATATATGAAAATATGTTATTTACACTGAAAAAATGCAAAATGAGGAGGATGATATTACAATCCATGGTGATAAATTGTTTAAGAAAGGTTAAATATAGAGAAAAATTGATTTGAGAACAGACACAAAAGTAACACTATGGGTTAAAGATACTTTTAAGTAATTTTTTAATATTTCAAAGTAGAAATATCACATACGTCCCCTTTAAACATAATGATCAAATCCAATTCTGTTGGTGTTCTTGGATTCCAGAGAACAGGACAGCGGCAAAATCAATCACTCCCATCTTGCTTCTTTTGTTTTTTAACATCATTATCGCAGGGTTAATGTGATGAGGAATGACTAGAGCACGAAAGTTTCTCACCGCTTTCATTTGTCAAAGGAGAACGTGGACATTCATCATAGGGTTGCTAAAGAACCTTGTAAAGAATGGGGTGTCATGGCCCATTTCAGTTCAAACCTCTATTCAAATGCCGCTGTGTATTGTTTTAGTGTTAAGCCCCGTTATTAAGGGGCCGAGTACATTGTTTTTCTCTACTTAAGAAATTATTTGCAATTAGTGTAATGATGAATATTTGGAAAGAAACATAAGGGGATACATAGCCTCATTGTCTTAAACTTATGAACACACAAACGCACGTATGTACTGGTTTCCCTCTTCGCACTGGGGCCAGTGACAGGCTGAAAAGCGAGAGTGATGGATGGGCAGGGCTTAATCACCTTTAATCAGTTCCGTCCTTGAATAATGATGAACAGCCCCTTTTAGACGCACAGAATGCAGAGAAAGAGGGAAACAGAAAGACGCTTTGAGAAAGGATGTGTGTTGCACAGTCTTTGTTTGAATTCATACGTAGCAGATGCTGTCCCTCCTCCTCTGCTTTCCTTCCATACATTCACTTAGTCAATTCAGTGGATTTACTTTCTATAAGGAACCGGCTACTGTGTTGTGTTGTGTTGTGTTGTGTTGCTCTCCCTCCTCCATTGGGCCTTTACCAAGCTCAGGAACTGCCAGCAGGACGAATTCTTTTTGTTATGGGACCGCCACATTACTACTGACGTATCCTTGGAGAGCACAGTTATAAGTACACGGTGAATCTTAATGCCAGGTGTAGTAATGCTTAAAACACGTGCTCAGAGTTGCAGATGTGAAAAGCATGTTTGCAACCATAAGTGAGCATCATTTCATGGTTCAGTGTGACTTACTAGGTCTGTCCTCTTAATAAACAGGGAGTCGATGATAAAAGTATTATAGCCGAAATAGTTTAATTTGAGTTTACAGGAAACATCGAGAGATTTTATTCCAAACGTCCTAATCATTTTTACTCTTTTTACTTTAATTCTAATATTACCCTGTGCATTTTGGATTTTTTTCCCTGAAAAGCAGGTATTTTCCTACATTCCCAGTAAATTTGAAGGTTATTGTATAGGAGCAGAGAAAAATAAAAAGTGTTTTTTTTTTTCATCAAAATATATCATTACCTGAACATAAAAACAAATTGTTTAGAACAGGCAATACAATGAAAGTATTTATGTTTTATTTTCTAGTGGTGTAAGTAAGTGTAAGCCAATATACATATCTATGACAGTATATTACTATCTTTAGTTCAATAAGAAAAAAAAAAAAATCTTTGAAGGATTCCTAAAAGTAAAAAGCAAAATAAAGAGGATGATATTACAATCAGTGGTGATAAATGACTTAAGGTTAAATATAGAGAAACATTTGATTGAGAACTGACACAAAAGTAACACTTAATGACACTTTTAGGTAATTTTTTTTTTTAATTTGAAAATAAAAATATCACATACAATAGTTGCTTATGTTTTATTTCCTAGTGGTGTAAGTAAGTGTAAGCAAATATACATATCTATGACAGTACATGGTTCAATAAAAATAAATCTTTGAAGGATTCCTACAAGTAAATAATCAAATTACATGTAGACAAATTAAATGGGAAAGTGGAGTCCTGAATAACTACTTTGCGTGCTATAATTTGTCAAAATATTTGTGATGTATTGGTACATCAATGTTGCTGTTTAATACAGAGACTACATATGCATCTGATCCCTCTGAAAAGCTGTCAAACTACATTTTACCTGAGTTATTCCAATGTATTGATAGGATTAGTGGTTAAAACATTCTGTATCAATAGCGGCTGTTGAGGTTTCCATGATGTTTTTTTCTACATTGTCATTTTCAAATGACACGAAGGCAGCGTCGACCCCGACTCTGGCCTCATCCTTTTGACCCTCCCACTCTCCCATCAACCAGCAGAGGCCTGGTGTGGTTGACAGGCAGCTGAAGGCAGTGCTGTCAGGGAGGCCAAAGGCTGAAGCGTGGGGGGCCGAGCGGGCCGGCTGAGCCCCAGGACAATGCCATTACAGTGGGGCTGAGTACTGCATGAATGACCTGAGGAAATCATGGGGCCAGGAGGAATGTTCTCCTGCTGGGTGCACACATGGTATTTCACTCTGTAGCAGGGTGATAACCCCCACTCTCCCCAATAACAGCCACCCAGAGCAGTTCATCATTATTAAAAAAAAAAAAAAAAAAAAGTTGAAGTGCAGATGCAGAATGTGGCGTGGTTACATGTAGGCAAACACATGGAAGCTTCACAGCTGACAGCCTTCGCAGTCTCTCGGCCCCTTCTTTAATTCGAGATGGCTGACCTTTCCCGCATTCGCTGTTCTCTTTGTCTCGATGATGCTCTTGGGTTTCCGTGGAAAATTTTTCATCACAGCAAAACGTTTCCCTCCTCATCATCTCAAACACACACAGACACATGCACAGACAGGCAGTAGCCAACCTTCCAACGCACTGACAACGGTTAAGTGTTTGTGGCCTCCCGTTACAGACGACCGTGGGCTCCGTGCAGCTTCATGTGGCTTCATGTTATAAGCCTCAAAGGAGCCGGCAGGAGCGTGATAGAGCCCCATACAGGGCAGCCCATAGTGTGTGTTACATACTTTTCACTGACACAAGCCACAGGTTGCTTTAGTTCACTGGCTGACACTGCCTGACAAGAGTCTTGTGGTCTAAACTCTTTGAACCGCAAACACTCCTAAGAAGTAGGAACCATCCATTAGGCAACGGACTGTGGAGACCAATAGTCCTCGTCACTCACAGGAAGGTTACGAGTAGAGGAGCATTTATGTGTTGCTGAACTATATAACTATCAACAGCCATGTTCGGTTTCCTCTAAACACAGAATTACCCAAAGCTCTAAACGTTCCATTGTATTCCCTGCCCTTTTTTTTTTTTTTTGATGAAAAAGACTGGAATAACCATTGGCACCACCTGACCTTTGCCTTTTTGCCACTTTGGCTTTCAGTGAATGGAGTAATGTATTTTATCTGGAATGAATGAATAAATGGATGGAAAGAAGGAAGACCAATAAGAGAAGAATTTATGTAGGAACGAGCATTCTGCTTACTTTTTGAGGTGACATATTAGAGTCAGTTTAAGTGTAATAAAAATAATAATAAAAAATGACAACCAACGAGCAGGTGAACCCAAAAAAATGTAATTCAGTTTTAAGCACTTTTTCAAGCTTTACTTGACATATTTCATGTAGAAAGATTATTTAAAAAAAAACAACCTGTTGTTCATTTGAGCAAAAAAAAAAAAAAAATCACAATCCAGCTCATTTTGTCGTCACTTTGTTTTCTAGTCCAGTGTTTCCCAACCTGCAACACATATTTTACATTACAAAAATCACAAGGCACATCACCGAACAAAAACGTCACAAAAAGTACATTTACTGAAATATAATGCAAATCTAATCTCAGTTTACTCAGTGTGAAACCTGGGCCTGTTTAGGTGAACACAAAGCTGATATTCTTGCAGGACTTGAGAGAAGATGTGGGGCGTTTGGAATGAGAAAACTGAGAGGGGTATGTCAGCAACCCCTCAGACGGACCCTATGAGGCCTATGCCCCCCGCCCAAACCTGATCTAGTGAGGGGGGCTTTATCAACAGAACGCACCGGGGCCAGTTCACTTTCATTTTCACTTTGCAAAGGAAAACTGTTGTTGTAGAGTGGATCACTGGTGCATGCAGTCATACGTATCTATATCACGCAGAGTATCAATCAGGTGAAACTGGATCATCTTCCATGGCACACCTGATGATTTCCCATGGCAGCGGTTGGGAAACACTGTTCTAGTCACTGTTTGCAAGGAAAACTAAACCACAGACGCAGCTCATGGTCAGAAACAAGGTCCATCAACATTAGTTCTGCATCTCCATGAACTGAAGCATAAGTCTGTTCTCATCCCAAATATATCCCAAAATTAGTCGACTCTTCAAAAAGTCCATTTGCACGCTTTCGATTTGTCTGTTATCGACTATTATACTTCTTAGTTCCATGGATGTAACAGAGCACAGTTATGCAGAACAATGCATCAAGTTTCATCTTTTTTTTTTTTTTCCTTCCTTCCGTTCTCTTCCAAATAAGCTCCTCAACCTTATGCCTGTTTCCCGTCTTGAACAGCGGCCGAGTCAACTCTTGGGCCATAACAATCTAAAGTAGACAATATAATTAAGAAAAAGACATCGTGTGTATTTTTCCACAGGTAACACTATTTCCTTAGTTTAATTCCTGGAGGTCACAGTGGTTTTTCATGTCAAACAGGTCCTTCAGCAGTGATCCAATTCTTAAAGTTCACTCTTTTTTTTTTTCATTTTAAGCAGCTAGGCCTAGACGCTTTCAATTCTCTTTGGCGGAAAAGTATGCATTTTGAGGTTTTTCCAACATTTAGACCTATAATAATGAAAGTATCTGACTCTGATTGACTCTGGTTTTAGACATTTGAGCAGCTGGAATATTCATGTGCAGATTATATGGTGAATCAAATCCAAACCTTTTGTTCCTTCTATGTATTTTTTTTTTCCTTTTCTAATCACATGTAGCCCTCACACATGAGGAAAATATGCATGGAAACAGTCTATTTAGAAGTATGTTTTTAAAAGTTTTTTTTTTTTTTTTTGATGGAGAACGATGTGGGTTCAGTCCGTGATGATCAACAGTCTAGCCAATGCCCCTGGCAATCACCAGAATTTTATAATATTAATTGTTTCATAATATATGCAAAGTTTATACACTGAACTACGACCAAATCATTGTATTGTGCATCAGGGAAAAAAAGGTAGAGTAACTGAAGCCAGGCTTAATTTTCAATTATTCTTTGAAATATTGAACACGCCAGCTGTTATATGTCCAAAAACATACTGTACTATATGAAAACATCTTCCAATGTTAACCAGATGTTAAGAATCTAGTGCAATTAACTGAATGTGATGTGGTATGCTCCATCTAACTCAACAGGCTTCCTCATCTTTCCCATGCGCTCCAAATGTCTGTTGTGCCAGTAAAACCCTTCTTCTCTTTCCTTATTGTTTTTACAGGCCCATAAATAGTCCAGACTAAATTAATGAGACCACAGAGATGTTGATGGAGGAGTGAGGGAATAAAAGAATGAAGAGATGAAGGGAGTGATAGATGGCATCATTATAACGTGGCACATCTCACTTAACAGAACTGTTGGCTTTGGAAGTTGCATGTTTTAGCATGTGCCAGTTTTTGTCTCGCGCTGCTTGAATGTGCAAACACACACATGGAGATACGCATGTCAACACAACGGCAAAGCACTAACAGAGACTAACAAAAACCCTCTGAAGCAGCAAACACACACATACAGAACACATAGTATATAAGCAAGGCCCACATATATATAGAACATGCCCGCTCACACACGCACACACAGAAGCTAACGGTCTCAAGTGGCCTATAAACATGCAGAAACACATAAAAAAAAAGAAAACACACACAAAACCAACCCGAGCGCTTCATGCACACACGCACTGCACACACACTGTCATAATTAGCTCAACAGCAGCTATGAGAAATGAAGATAGAGCCTATTCTTTCCCCACCTGGGGACAATTTACTGAGTATCTCACTTTAGCTGTGCACACTGGCAATTAACACCGAACCCCAGTCAGTCACTTGGTTATCCGGCTGATGGGAGCTCTCCACATTAACACATTGTTTTAGGTGAAAGCACATTCAAATAACCCAAAATGCTCCATTCTTGCTGCAGCCTTGTCGCACGAGCACCAGAGCTTGACAATGCCAAGAGGACTGAAAGACTAATTAGGGTAAAAGCAAAACGCACTGATCTGCTGAGGACTCTCCAGATCTCACTTTTAAGACCCAGAAACCTTCTTATACAGATTTAAAGGGCTCATATTTAGCTAAACCCACTTTTATTAGTCTGTGGTTCATTTACTTGTGTATTTGGACCCTAATAGTTCGTAAAGTTTGAATTTGAACCCTCCAGGTGCTGCAAAGCTAGCTTTACATTCATTTTGGCAAAAATCGAGTGGATTTCTCTTAATTCCTGTTTAATTTGTTACGTCTATAGCTAGATACGTCACGACATTTGCACACATAAGGTCAAGAGTTCCGATGAACATTTCTCCAAATACGCCACAATTGTTTGACAGCAGCAGCGGTTGTAGTAAAAACTGAAAATATGTCCAGACTTCGAGCCGATTACCTAAAATGTTCAGTTGTTGGTTGAACAGGACTGAGCAGTACAGCAAATAACCCGGAGGGGGCGGGGCATGAAGTGGCTCATGTGCATTTAAAGGGCCAGCGCTCAAAACGACCTTTCTGGTGTCATTACT
>JAPQRP010000016.1:32133495-32150231 GCA_037367295.1 Apogon hyalosoma | reverse complement strand
GTGTCCATCCACTGTCATTGATCCAACTCCATGGGTTTTACTGGTGAATCAGTGTTATAGAAGATGACAGTGTTTCCACGGTAACTACGGCGCCCCTGAATGTCCAAATGGCTCATATGTGATGACCATGAAAAGATGACAAACTGTATTTACACCAATTATTTACATGTATTAATAGAATTAATGGATCAGATGAATGTAAACCGTTTAGATCCGTAGATGGTTTTGGTCTTTAGGGGCTGTTTGGGTCTTTCTTTATGGATTAAACATGACTGTGATTCCGTATAATTCTCGTAGACTTTTCATTTCCTTTTAGAATTTGTATTTCTCTCTTTATTGATCCCTAATAAGATCTATAATCCGTATAAGTCCAGAAATGCAGGCTTGATTACATGTGTTTATGTGTCTGTGTATACATACGGGTTTACTGTCATTGTAATAAGCATTATGACGCTGGCAAACCAGAGGATTGAGTATCTTGATAAATCCAGCAAGAATGTAAACCTGGGTCTGTCCTCGACGCACAAAAGAACAGCTGCTTGCATTTGCAACACACACACACACACACACACACTGGCATACAGAACCGCAACAGACGGACTTCAGTTTGCTTTTTTAGGATCAAATTAGGGTTGCAGGAATTTCACACTGATCGTAGATAGGAGTTAGTTCACCTGCTGCAGTCTGTTGTAATGACAGATGAAAGACCGACTTAACTAGATTAGATCTGCCATCTCGTTCTCCGCGGAAAGGCCGAAGCCCGTTCGCAAAACATACAGTAATCCGGACGATGACTGACACGTCCATTCAGTCTGAAAAAGTCCGTATCCACCTACGTGTCCACTCCGACTATTGGATATGGATCAAGGAATATCAAAATATGTCTCTAGCAATTTCCACCGGATCCTGTGAAAAGCTGCGTAGACGCCGCACATACATGGCGGCCATTAGCCACACAGATGCACATGCACAGACGCTCTCAGCTCACAGTTGGTGTCCCATCACCAGGGCCAGACAGAATTCGTGTGTTCTTTTGAAGGCGCCACTAAAAAAACATCCTCGCTTTCACAAACATCTCCAGCTACACACAAACGTGCATAAGCACACAAACACACCACACGCAGGCCGGCCGGATAATGACAGTCTAATACTACAGCATACTCTATTAAAGCCCTTGAACACACTTTGGAGTCTGTATAAACAAAGGCAACTGCTATCATATACGCCGTCTCACTCCCACTCCCTCTCTTTCTCCTCCGCAGACACACACTTAAGTAAATGGAAGATGCTACACCGGGGCGTTGTGGCAAAGAAAACACAGCATGAAATATTCAACGACGGTGCTCCATCCACACCTGGGTCGGAGGTAACAGTCAAAGCCAGCGGCGCTCAGTCCAAACACCTTCTTGATCACACACTGACACTGACAACATGCAAATTTAATGATCTGATCATTGAATTTAAAATAGTTGAACGTGTGTGTGTGTGTTAGTAAATAACCTCGAAGACTTAAACAGGCACCTTTAACCAAAACCACCCACTGAGCTAACATCTTTAATAACGTTTTAACCCCTAATCCTACTAAGTAATTAATTAAGTAAGTAATTTAAGTAAAATGGAGCTTTTCAGCATCACGGACATGACCATTTGGACGTGGAAACGCCGTCATCTTCTGCAAAAATAAAAGCCATATGTAGTTTGACAGATCAAAATGCTTGTAGATGCATGTTTTTATGTCAGTTTTGATATAGTAAACATCAACTTGCACTGACGTGAGCATTGATCTGTGACACTGATTCACCAGTAAAATGCATGTACTTTAACAAATGATGGTGGTCGTAGCTCGTTTTTATATTAAGTTGAGGATATATTTGGCTGAAAAAGTCACTTTTTTCTGTTTTTACCTAATAGCCTCTGATTTAACTGAGTTTTGATGAACATCTACATGACCAGTCAATTAAAAGTAGCAAAATACCTCCTTTTCACTGAAAAAAAAACGTAAAATACATAGGATAAAAGCATGATAAATTTAGATGAATCACTTTGTAATGGTTAAATGTAGGGAAAAAAATCATTTGGAAGTTACCACAATAATATTTGTAGGTATTCAAGGGTTAAATAACAACTTTCAGATCATTTAGTTTGAAATAGTTGAATTTGTGTGTGTGTATGTGTGTGTGTGTGTGTGTGTGTGTTAGTAAATAACCCTCAAAGACTTAAACAGGCACCTTTAACCAAAATCACCTACTGATCTAACACGTTTAATCACTTTTTAACCTCTAATCCTACTAATACATGTAAGTAATTCAAGTAAAATGGAGCTTCTCAGCATCATCAGATATGACCATTTGGACGTAGAAACGCCGTCATCTTCTGCAGCAATAAAACCCATGTAGTTCGACAGATGAAAATGCTTGCAGATGCTTGTTTTTATGTCAGTTAATGATATATTGAGTCACTTTCGCATCAGTTTTCTCAGTTTTGATACAGTAAACGTTGCATTTTAATGAACTTTTTTATTAGACTTCATAGTTATCACATGAACATTAATCTGTGACACTGATTCATCAGTAAAACACATGTACTTGACAAATGATGGTGGTTGTAGCTTGTTTTTTTGTTGTTTTTTTGTTTTTTTTTATATATATACTTTATTTTTATTTGCTTTATCAACAGACAATACAACACAGAAACTAGGGATCACATGTTGAAGAAAAAATATTTAAATGACATACAGTAGTAATTATACACTGTTTTGTTTATAGTCCGGCCATTTTCTCCAGCACTTTATGAAGATATGTTCCTTGACCCGTAGGTAATAAGTCAGACTTTCCATAGAGTAGATTTCCTCTGTTATGGTTGTATCGATGATATATTTGGCTGAAAAAGTCACTTTTTTCTATTTTTTTCCTAATAACCTTTGAATTTACTCTGAGCTTTGATGAACATCTACATGACCAGTAAATGAAAAGTCACAAAATACATCCTTTTCACTGAAAAAAAAGTAAAATACATATAATAATAGTATAATAAATGAAGATAAATCATTTTGTAATGATTAAATGTAGAAAAAAAAAATTGGAAGTTACCACAATAATATTTGTAGGCATTCAAGGGTTAAATAACAGAACTTTAAAGCTTTCTGGTTCTGTTTATGTACCAAAAATAGATCGTGTACATATACATATACAGCCTCCTTCCTTGCCAATAAACATACGTGCTGTTCTGACATTAAAGTGTATCCGTCTGAGTCGGCTGCGGCAGTGTAAATATGTTTTTGTCTTTCTTGTTTTCCCTTCGTCCTGTTCTTGCTATGAGCTGACCTAACCCTGTGCACCCATCTATCTGTTAACACAGTGGGCCTGGAGAGCGGGCTGCCTGCCTGCTGGGGGCCCCGGTGGCTGCACGCGGGGGCTGTGGGGGCCTGTTGGTGCAGCTGTCCCACTACAGGGTAACATAAGACCTTATTAGAGTCCATTAGACCTCTCTGAAACTAATAAGAGATTGGCAAATACATCCAAACATTCACACAAGTCGCAGGGAGACGGGAAGTGGAAAGAAGGGCGGTGCGGGTTCAGATATTTGGGATGTTTTGAAGTAAATCTGGACTGAATCCTGTCTTACATTGATTATCAGTAAGACAAAGGGTGTGTTCTTTTGTAAAACCAGGAGGCTGATTCCAACTGCAGACATTCATTCATCTTCTAAACCTGCTTTATCCTCACTAGGGTCGTGTGTGTGTGTGTGTGGGGGGGGGGGTGCTGGAGCCGATCCCAGCTAACTGCAGATATATTTATGAAAAATAAATCTATTGATATAGTCACTGAATTTAAATACATTGGTGCCACTTTAGATTCAAATCTTAACTTCGAGAAACACATCAAGAAAATGACAAAAACTATTAACCCATAAAGACCCCGTGCTACTTTTGTGGGCATTTTTCTCTCTATTGAACCTTTCTTAACTGATTTATCACCATTTATTTATTCTAATAGTACATTCTGTATTTGGCATTTTTAAGTAGAAATCAGGTATTTTCCTGTATTTAATTTATCGATCATGTAAATGTTCATTAAAGCTCAAGTTAAACTTGAAGATTATTATATCAAAAATTTAAAAACTGAAGAAAACATCACTTTTTTAGCCAAATGTATCATTAACTGAACATAAAAACATGTGTCTCCATCCACTGTCTTTGATCCAACTCCACGGGTTTTACTGGTGAATCAACGTTGTAGAAGATAACAGTGTTTCCATGGTAACTACAGAGCCTCTTAACGTCCAAATGGGTCATATCTGATGACCATGAAAAGATGACAAACTGCATTTTACACCATTTATTCACATGTATTAATAGGATTAGTGGATCAGCAGGTAGGAAACAGCTTAGATCAGCAGATGCTTTTGGTCATCAGTGGCTGTTTGGATCTTCATGGGTTAAACACAACCAGCACATTGATCTGTGGGAAACCACAGGTTCTAGATGTGGTGTTGGGGAGAGCTGACTTTTGGGAGAAGATATTAGTCTGTACTTTATAAGTACTGACATAAAAATTGTTTGGTAAACCATTCTTTAAAATTTTAGCAACAATTAATGTATTAAGACCGATATCTAGGGATTGAAGTTAGTAAATGCACTGTTCCTGTTTTTAATTTCATTTCCCGTCATGCGGCGCGGTACCACACTTCCGTCAACCGTTCTGGCCGTAGCAACATGACTGTACAAAATTACTAATATCTCCCAAAATATTGTTCCTATCAATTTGCTGTTTTCGCTAGTCTCTTCCTTGACCAAAAATACATAAATATGCCAAACTGCAGCAGTCAGCTCTTTCCGGATTTTGTGTGATGCCTGAGATACACACACAAACATACTTCCCTTTTATATTACAGGAATGGCAAATTTCAGACAGATTAGATCGTCCCTCCCTATGAATGTAGCCAAAATATTCGCGTATGCTTTAATATTTTCACACATCTCCTTCTGTATCAGCTGTTGGGGTCAGGTCAGTGAATCTGCCATTAGACCTCTAGAATCCCTACACAAACAAGCTCTAAAAATCTTTGATAAAAAGCCATTCCAGTTCTATCGCTGCAAGATTCTGCAGAAACATAATCTACTGAGCTTTGAAAATTGTAGACTGTTCTCCACGGTTTGTGGCACTGACTAAAAGAAACAGGAAAATCCCCAGTTAGTATCAACTATTTCACATTCACGGTTCTTTTTTAATTGTCTGGTGCAAAAAAAAAAAAAAAAATCTCCTCTTGGTGACTCAGGCTCATCTGGAGTCCCAGAAAAAGAGCCTCCCTTGGCCCTGACAGCAGGGGCCTGACCTGGGAGTCCGCTTTTGATCTTTAATTAACACTAGGCCCGGCTCAGGAGAACAGAGATGATGAACGCCCGAGCATTTGGGACCAGCCACAATAACTAGGACTCGGAGACCTAAAGACAGGAAGCTTTATTTCACATTTCTCAGCAGTTTTAACTCCCGGGTCATTTCGGGACACTTACAGTTCAGACGCAGCTGCTTAAAGATAGATGTCATGTCAGACTTCTTAAAAAGACTGACGCTAACAAAAGAGGAGAGTATACGGACCGAGCAAAGCGACTAACCACCACAAAGTGAAAGCGGGGTTTCACGGAACATAGTTTTTCAAAGACACTGGGAGCAGTTTTCATCTTTATACGGTCAAACACAATACTCACGACAGAAAATAAGCAAACTTCCGACCACATCTGTTGTCTTATTATGTGGCATCTACGTGCACTGCGGTGTGGGTTTGGAAAACGTACATGATGCAATCTGCGTTTTAATATAGACAGTGGTTTTCCAGCTACCTTTTATTGTCCGTGTGCAAATATTCCTCCACAAATACTTTCGCTGTGTATCAGTTATTGTTCATATCGGCCCTTGCATTTATTCAACACTTTTTGGTTATTATCAAAAATCCATTACACTGACAGTATTAACCCATAAAGACCCAGTGCTACTTTTGTTGCAGTTCAAAAATGTTTTTTCTTAACTGATTTATCACTTTTTTTATTATATTGTCTTATGTATTTTGCTTTTTTTGGTGCAAATCATGTATTTTCCTAGATTTAATTCACAGATCATGTAGATGTTCATCAACTCAGAGGAAATTCAAAGTTAATTTTATCAAAACAGAGAAAAACGAAGAAAAAGTAACTTTTTTCAGGAAAGATATTGCTAACTGAAGTGTGTCCATCCACTGTCATTGATCCAACTCCATGGGTTTTACCGGTGAATCAGTGTTATAGAAGGTGACGGTGTTTCCACGGTAACTGCGGAGCCTCTGAACATCCAAATGGGTCATATCTGATGACCGTGAAAAGACGACAAACTGCATTTTAAACCAATTATTTACATGTATTGATAGGATCAGTGGATCAACAGGTATTAAACAGTTTAGATCAGTAGATGGTTTATGTCACCACTGGCTGTTTGGGTCTCTGTGGGTTAAAAATACAGGATCCTATGTGCTTATGTCCTATATTAGACTCATTTTGACATTTAACCTTTGACCCCATTGGCTGAAAAGGACATGAAATTAACCCTTTATCGGGAAAGTGACTATTTTTGGTCATTTCCGCAAACATTAAATATGTGGCCAATCCCGTGCCGCAGTGAGGTCAAGAATCAAACTGTTTTTTTTAACACTATACAGTGAATCAGAGAGGTTTAATAGACATACTGCATTTGTAAATGGAGAATATGAGTGATTTTTGTCCGTTTATGACCTTATTATAGTTGTTTTACACTGGAAAAAAAATCTTATCAAGTGTATTTTTTTCATTTCTAGTCAAAATATCTCATCACACTTAAAATAAGACATAATCACCTAAAAGAGTAACTTTTCCATGAGATATAAGAACTTATTTTTAGACAATAGATCTGGAAAATCTAAATTCAAGAAATCTTACCAAGATAATTTTCACTTGTTCCACTGGCAGATATTTTTAGCCTAATTCAAGCAAAAATATCTTGTATTAATTTTTTTACTTGTTTTTAGAGGGGCATTTTTTTCTCCAGTGTATTGCATGTGTTTATTTTTAGTAAGTGCTGCCCGGATGTTTTACAGCAAGAGGAGGGAGACTGTTGTCATGCCAACCAATGAGTAGGCAGATGACGATGCCCAATAACACACTAAGGTTGAAATTTTGATTTGAGAGTATTTCAGTGAGTGCCCTAAAAAGGGTTAACCTTTGGGATATTATTTACTCAATGCAGCGAAATGAAGCAAACAGAAGCAAGGACAAGAAAAGACAGTTGCAGTCATTAAAAGAGAAAAGCGCTTTATCTGCATCACCTCGGATAACTTCAGGTAAGAGGAAAAAAAATACAAAAATCCATAGCTGTCATAAAAAAGAAAAACAGAGTTCTAATGATAGATATAAGATATGACTTCTACGAAACACTCTGGCTCTTTCACAGCTTTGCTAATAAGAATAATGATCAATAAAAGCTCAGTCAGGTGCTTAAGTGAGTGTGTTTTCAGAAATTCAGAAATTCCCGCGATAAAAAATGAAAAGCCATGTATTGGTTATCTGGTGAGAAATAGCAGAGACAACATTTATATCACCTTATCACCTTTGCAAAATACAAAATAAACACGTTTTTATTGAACATATTATCTATCGCCAACTCAAGAAAAACAGCCTCTCTTATCGCTACTGTTCATATCTCCATGATGCTGAAAGACTCACAGTAGCAGCTGCTTCTCATTGGTTTTCTTCCGTGTCTTTCTTTCTTCTGTGTATTTCATCTTTTCACAGTTGTACTCCTATTATAGATGAAACGATAACTGTTTTAAAAGTTTTGTAAAAGAAAGAGTCAAATGAGCTGAAGAAAATCACTTACTGTAACATTTTGATTCCCTAAAAACGACGTTCTCGATCGACTCACATCCCTTAATGTCAGGATGGACACGAAATGAAACGCAAACTCAGAGAGATAGAGATAAACTGCATTCTTTCACTATTTGCAACTGCCTCTGAAGGCGACAACAGACATTTTGGTGAAATCGAGTATCTCCAGACTCAATGTCTGCCCGCTCATGACTCCACCAACACCCACAATCACGACCACAACTATTCTACCACTCACCATTCACTCCAGCCCTCTCTTTTCTTCTGTTCTATCAGTCCCATCCCTGATACTTTGATTTAGATGTTTCCATAGCTAATGATGTGACAAAGCAGCTTACCATTGAACTACTGCACAATGCACGCTTAAGCTCAAAGGCCTGGATAACACATCAAACACACGGAAAGCACGGAAATACACATACATATCCACCGACACTCTGGGATTTTTCTGTTGAAGCTGTTGCACACACATCGACACACAACTGTTGGGTTTTTGACGTTGAAAGTTCTGAGGTGGAGGGTATGAAGTAGCGGAGTCTTCTCATCAAATTGTGCATTGAATGAGTTATTTGAGGAAAGCAAATATGTTTTCCATGACAGGATAGGACAGGATATGAGTATAAAAAGAGGTGCGTTAGAACAGGGGTGGCAAACACACGGCCCGCAGACCAAAACCGGCCCACAAAAGGGTCCGACCCGGCCCGTGGGATCTATTTACAAAGTGCAGTCAAGGGCATGGAACTTGTTTCAGTTAAGGGCCTACATGCAGCCCAATGTGATCTCAAGTAAAATAACAGCATAGTAACCTATAAATGACAACTCCAAATGCTCTTCTTGATTTAATGTGAAAAAAGAAAACACACATTAGAAAATATATCTTAAGAAAAAAAAAAGTACATTTGTAGATCCACTGTGAGCTGTAAGTTGTGTTAATAATAAGCAATAATAATAATAATAAGTTGAAATTGCACTTATTTTTCTGAACAAATTTCACATTTTCATACTAAAACAAAGGAAAATAGTGGTGCCAGGTGCAACAAACCCCGGCCCTGTCATGTATTGTTGCTTATTTTGGCGTGGATCCAGTTGATGTCATTATGTCTGTGCATGTGCTGATGTCAGCATATCAATTGTCTCTACATATGTGCCAAATTTGAAGTAAATTGAAACAAAATTGATGTTTTTATAAACATGTGAAATTTCGCCAATTCTAAGTCAACGGGAGAAGAAAAAAGAATTGAAAAATTCATCTTAAAATTTTAACTGTCATCTACTTTTCCCTAAACATAACCACATATACTCAGGGTCACTGGCAATCTATAAACATAATTTGGTATGAATTCAACCACTAGTTTTGCTGCTGGAGTGTTAACAAATAAACAAACAAACAAACAAACCAAAAACGATACCCCTTCGTAGGGCGGATACAACTTATTTCTAGGTTTCTAGTATGTGGCCCCTGAACTAAAATGAGTTCGACGCCCCTGTGTTAGACGGTAAAATGATGGCTTACTTTGGCAGGTGTTGCTCCTCTCTTCGTACCCCGGGTTACAGAGACACTTCCCTATCGGCACAAGCCACTCCCCCTCTGTGCTGCAGTACATTCGTGGAGGTTCTTCCTCTTTGGAGTGGTTGACGCAGGAGCCTTTGACCTCCACCAGCGACTGGGAGTCCATGGGCACCGTGTCGGGGAAGGAAGCCAGATTCCTCACAGTGTACGGGCATTTCTTGAAGTAAACCCTCACCGAAACTAATGCTACACAGGCGCCCACGTCCTGGAACGCCAGGTAGAAGCCCTTCTTAATCATGGGACCCACCTCACGCACCTCAGTGTTAAGCTTGAGGATGCGATCTCCGAGGTCCATTTGGGTGAAACTCTCGTCGGCCGCGATGGTGTCGATTTTAATGAACATGTGCTCTCTGAAGTGGCTTCCCTGGTCGTCGTCCGTCTCCAGGTAGAGGAGGTTGAAGGTCTCCTTGCAGGTGCCCAGGACCAGGGGGATGGAGTTGCAGTCCCTCAGTGTAAACTTCAGCTCCACGTAGATCTTCTGGGCTGACTGGCGAGGGATCCAGTTGGTGCGAAGCCAGTTGTTCTGGCTATACTCCATTACGTTGCAAACCTGGAAGGTCCTGATGGGGGTGTAGTGTTCATCCACCCCACTGATCTCCTCCCACTGGAAAAGATGGAGAAGGAAAGGAAGGGAAATGCCAAAACAAGAAAGGGAGAGAACCAAATAGAAATAAAGAGGAATCAAGTAGAGACAGAGTGAAAGCGAGTCAGATGAAAAAAGAGATTGTAAAGGTAGAATAAGAATAAGAAAACCAGAGATAAAGCAGTAAAATTAGTAGGAGAAGAAGATCGGAGATAAGTTGTAGAAACAGTAAAAGAGAGGGAAGGAATAAGAGGAGAAGGGGGGAAGATAGTGAGAAAAATAAAGTTATTTCCACCCTGTAAGCATGTAGAAATGAATTATTTAGATACAGATTCACTCTTGCTGAATACTAAACATCTAATAAACACTTAAGGGTGAAAAATCGCACTACCAGATCTCTTGTAACGTAGTCAAATTAATTAAAAGCAAACTTGCTGTCTTAGCCAAATTTTCTAGATTACGGAGCTGTGAAAATATCCATGAAGCATGATTTACCCTCTCGTTTCTGCTGAAATTTGTATGAAGCTGCTTAATTGCTGTTAAATATTAGCAAAATCTCATAGCGTTTTTTTCCACCCTTGTACTAACATGTTTTTTTTTTTTTTTCTACAAGTGAGGACGTTCAAGCTGCAGATTTGGTTATTTGCATCACAGTTCTACTGCTACTGAAACGTGCTGAATCCACTATAAAACAAAGAAAAGCAGCTACGGAGTATAGACAGATATGAGTGTATACCAGGAACGTTCGTGTCTATCTTACATTTTCCCTCCACTGGGAGAAAGCAATGAGAGAGGAGAGGAGAGAAGAAAGCGAGGTCATTCTTTTTGTATTCAACACAGCGGGAAGACTCATTGATCATGTGCTTTGGCTTCGCTGTCCAGGCAAATAAACACTGAATCAGAACGATGATAAATGGACAAACACCTAAAAACACTGGGTTCATTGTGGTTAAAATGACAGTCATTAAAACGAATGGGCCAAAAAGGTGTAAATGGATGTTTTCTCTCTCTTTTTTTTTTTTTCCCTCGCGGTGAAATTCAGAATGAATGTACGCCTGAATGAGCAGTACAGTGTCTGGGTAAGTGGAAACTGAATTATCGCTCCTTTCACACAAGCATTAATGGAAACATAAACCCACATGCACACACATATACATTCACATAAGGCTCATGTGAAGTGTTTAAAGTCTCATAGCAGGCGGACACAGCAGGTGCTTTCAGCCTGAACACAGAAATTAATGACGAGCTAAGAAGTCCTGGTTCTCCGTTACATAGTTGGCAAGTGTGTGTGTGGGTGTGTGTTTGGGTGTGTAAGGCATATCCATGAGCGCCTGGCGTTCGAGGAGCGCTCACACTGCAAAAAATGAATATCTGACTTAGATAAATGGACTTGAATTTGGATTACTTATCCTGAAAGATCATTTTTGTTAGATTTATTTACTTATTCAGACTTAATCTTGTCGAGATTATTTGACTTGTTCCAAGAATGTTCATCTCGACCTACCCCACTTAGATATTACAACTAATTTTAAGCAGTATTTATGACAAAATAAGCTACATTGTTGGAGTTTGAGTATGGAGGACACAGCAACTGTTTGCCCTCAAGAAATTTTTACTTGATTTTATGCAATTTTGCCAATACATATCTACTGAGTCTTACATCTGTATACGACCGTATACAAATATACCATAGTTGTTTTTTTTTTATCTTAATATGAAGGTTTGAAAAATATATATTCTGTTTAAAATAAGAACTTGAGCATTTTAAGAAAACTTGGTAAGTGCAATTTTCTTACTGCACTGGCAGATAATTTTTGAAATAAGACATTTTAACCCAATAATGACTTTAATTTTCTTAGTACCCCACCCCTTCCAAAGGGGAGGCAAGAGTGGTCTTGGTTCGGTTTGTTTCTCTGTTTGTTAACACTGCAGCAGCAAAACTATTGGTTGAATTTGTACCAAATTGAGTTTATACATTGCCAGTGACCCAAAATAGATCTGATTATATTTTGGGAAAAGTAGGTCAAACTTGAAATTTTTATGAATTTTTAAAATCTGTTTTTTTTTTTTCCCATTTACTTATAATGGGTGAAATTTCAAATGTCTGTAGCAGCAAAGCTATTAATTGAATTCATACCAAATTGGGTTTAAAGATTGCTAGTGACCCATAATAGATGTCATTACATTTTGGGAAAAGTAGGTTGAAGTTACAATTTCTTATTTATTTTTAAAGCCTTTTTTTTCCCCATTTACTTATAATGGGCAAAATTTCAAATGTCTATAAAGACATACATTTTGTTTCAATTTACTTCAAACTTGCCACATATATAGAGGTACTTGATATGCTGACATCAGCACACGCATAGACGTGATGACATCAGATGAATCGATGCCAAAATAAGCTACAATACGTGCGAGGGGCGGGGCTTGTTGTGCCGGGCACCACTTGTTTTTGTACAGGCCTTTTTTTTGCAGCGCAGACCGAAGGATAGCCACTTGCTTTTCATCTCACAGTAAAGTTAACGAAACACTCCTGGGACAGACAGAAAGAAAAAGAGAGAAAACTGGGGAAAGTTCCTGAAATAGAGCTAATACAGAGAGCAAAAGCGAGAAAGAGAGTAAAAAATGAAAGGCAGAGATTCCATTGGTGTTTAGTCTCCTCTGTCATGCTTTCCTTGGCATCACCTCATTCATCAGAGAGCACTTGAAGCTCTCTATAGGCCTAACAATAACAAGAAAAAGTAGACAAGAATCAAATGGGGATAAATATAGAGACGTGAACTAAGGCTTAACATTTCACCTCTTTCTACGGCAGAGTTTAATGGTCGGACTTGGGATATAAGTGGGAAAAAATGATGTGATGACATGCAAAAAGGTTCGATGACATACCCTGACACAACAGAAAGCAGGAGAAACACAAGATCTGGCGCTATGAGTAATGTCTCTGTTGACACGACGTTTGATAAGACAATGTACTTATTTAAACACAGTGTAATGGATACATCCCACTCAGGTTGAGCCTCACAGTTTATTTTTCATGTTGCAATAATCTGTTCATTTTTTAGAAAGTTTTTCTTTTTGCGCCCATCAGTCAACACTTTTTAATGGGAGTATTACATGCTACTTAAAGTCTGGTGTGCACATAAATGTCCTAGTATAGAACATATGAAAGACATGTCGTGACCTAAAACAAAAGATCCATATTTCTTTACTTTGTCATACAGTGTCAACATAATGAAAAATGATGAAATCTACAAAATTACTTCACTTTGGTTTAACTAAAACAAAGCATTTGGTCAGAGCAAATATTATGGCTTTGGTTGGATATAAAATCTACATAAATGCCTGTTTTTCCCAGAGATATTTTGACTCGGTAACGTAGAAAACACATTGGTCTGAGTGGTATCATTATAAACTCATTCAGTGGATCAGTTTCACATTAAACACATATTTTGCAAACTTGACATTTTTCTCTACATTTGCAGTGATTTTTGAAGAGATGAGGAAATAGTGGCTGAGATACTGATTGTTTCGTGTGATGAACATGCATCTGAAACATCAAATATAGGTTAGATGTATGTATAAGTAAGTAAGTAAACAATACTTCGTAGCACTTTTCAAAAACAAAGTTACAAAGTGCTTTACAAGATAGAGTATTACACCACAATCATCCTTTCATAATATAAATATAGCATGAAATAAATAACAAAAGATGGGTTTTATTCTGTAAAAAATTCAAAGCAGACATAAATACAGCTTAAAAAACAATGACAATATAGAAAACATCATTAAATTATTGCAGAAAACCTAAATGAAAAGTAACTAAAATAATATAAATACCAATATATAGAAAATTCTCAAATTAATCTCTAGTTCCATAGTGTAAAGGCAAAGTACCCTTTTTTTTTTTTTACAATACACTGTAGATAATTAGAGAAGAACCTATTTCTCGTATATAATTCACTGTGTGACCTATTGTAGATCACAGTCAGTGGATCCACTACATTTGACAGATGGACAAATGCACCAGTTTTGTTGCAAAAACGCCTTCAAAAACCCAATTTGTTGCCGTTCAACTTCATGACTGCTGTTTCCAATATTATCCACAGTGTCCACAGTTTAAAGTCCGACAGAAACAATGGTTCCTCTGAGCTTTTGGACTGGTCTGTTGTCATTTTTGTGCTCCAGTGGCACTGAGAAATTTTATAAAACAAAGGCTGCATACATTTCTTTTAAGAAATGGAAATCCCAGACTCCTCAGAATTTGTTGTTCAGAACAACTTTATTTAACTCTAAAGCGTTTTGGCTTGTGACCTTCAATAGATTAATCTGGAAATGCTTAACAGGGGCTTTTAAATAAAGATTAACCTACTTTATTATTCCCATAGGATTTCACCAATCCCATGCACACTACCTAGCATTAGCATTAGCAATTAGCACATTAGGAGCAGTGATCTGCCATTGAAGGCCAGATCTTAATCAGTACCATGGTACCTAGGGCACTGGGAGGAGAATTAACCTACGTATACCCTGGGGTGCTGTTAAGGGGGGGGGTAAACATGACAAATTCATGGGGCCCAGCAGTTGTGGGGGCCCCATAGAGCAGTGGAGGGGCCCCAGTGGATACAGGTTGGCAGTAGTGAACATTTCATGCAAGGTCCTCTGTATAGTAGAGGCATAGAAGTCGAACGTTGAAAGCATGTCAAGTTTCACTTTCGTATTACACCAACGTAAGTTCCGTTAGTTATAGATCGTACACATATCCCCCCTGGTCCGAGAGATCGAGAAGATACTGATTTTTACAACGTTTACCTTTCATGGGGCCAAGAATTGGTAGCGGCAGCCCAGCATATACCTGTTTTTGATGGTGGGGGAAGCTGAAAGACCTGGAGGAAACCCCACCCAGTGTGGAGAGAACAGACAACTCAACACAAAACCTTCTGTGAGGTGAAAGTGCAAACCACAACACCACTCAAAAAATATAACATACAACACCATAAAGGCCATAAGCTGGTCCTTGACCTGCTGTAAGTTTTTCTCCTTGGAAGTAGGTGAAATTGTACCAGAATCCTTTTTGGTTTTTTGGGGGTTTTTTTAAATGTAAGGCAATTGTTGAAGGTTACAATTGTTAAGGTCTAATAATTACTAAGTAAATAATTATTTTTTTTTATTCTACATTAAATTACCATTAATTTGGTTGGTTATGTTTTCTGTTTTTCTGGTTTAGTTTCACTTCTTTACGTTTTTGTTTTTTCTTTATCCTATATTGGACGCTGGGTAGCTTAATTTGTAATGCAGGACAGGCATTAATATAAGCAGTATGCTTCTGCCTTTGCCTATTCAGTCACTAACCTGTTGGTAACGTTTGTAGTGTTGACAGTGATTGTAGTATGTGATGAATGAATAAAGAATTTCATCATCTTCATCATCATCATCAATCTTCTACTAAGAAATGTAGGAGAAAAACTCCCATTTATAAAAAGTTCCTTTTTAGTGTTAACGGGATATAAATGAAACAGAGCAGAGAAAAGGGTCCATTGTGTTCCGTTCCCTTTCCCTGAGTAAGTTCTTGCAGATTTGGTGTCTTAAATCTCAAGGAAGTGGAAGCCACAGTGTGTATCTACTCATACCACATGTGTGTATTTGTGTAGACACAGTGTAACGCTTAATCTTTGTGTGCACATATCTGTGTTGAGCATCAGACTTCATCCCTTGTCCTTTATGCTTTTATGCCTGCTAAAATTCTGCAAACGGAGTGTGATGGTCTCCTCTTTTAGCTGTCCTTATGAAGAAGGGTCTGCACATGGAGCTCCAAATGAAACCCAGGTGTGTGTGTGTGAGGAATGTTATATTCTACCCCACAGAATATGACTAGACTAGAGCGAGTCACTGCCAAAGAACACGAGACCTCCACTACGATATGAGGATCCCACTCTGGAGGATAACATCTATTACATGCAGCCCCCCCTCACCCCACCCCCCACCCACCCGTGTTCCATTCCTTAACATTACATCATAAGAATTAACTCCTCCAACAGGGAATTACCTTCCACGGTCAGATACCTACTCGTATTTTCTCTGTCCTTCGTGAGACAATAAGTAAAAGGGAGGGAAGAGAAAGAATGTTATAACTGCATAATCCGGCCTCAGATCTAAACAGTGACATGTATTATGAATCGGTGGAGGTATGGGTTGTATACAATGTTGTGCACTGCAATAATAGTGAGCAGAGTTGTTGGAATTTACAATCAGACGCAGACAATCGCGGTAAAAGCTGGATGCGTGCCTTTATTTATCATTATGACCACTTAGATGGGAGCGTTGGAAAGTTATTATTGTATTCAGTAGCAGCATTGTTTGTCCATGGCTACATTTTTACAATTCCTACGACTACTACTGTTACTGTATCATGTGCATATGGTATAGTAGTGGGGGAAAATGTGCTCATGTCATATATAATAAGGATACGGGTAGTAAAGTGAAGACGTAGCTAGAAAATATGGGGGGAAAAAGGGGTTATACAGTTGTGCTCATAAGTTTACATACCCTGACTGAAAGCGCACGGGACGGTTTTGGATGTTCCAACATGACAATGACCCAAAACATAAGGCCAAGTCCACCTGTCATTGGAACAGCAGGAAAAAAGTGCAGGTGAAGGAGTGTCCATGTGAGTCTGCTGACCTCAGTATCATTGA
>JAPQRP010000016.1:32108055-32119993 GCA_037367295.1 Apogon hyalosoma | reverse complement strand
ATTTTTGTTGGTATCATTATATTTGTCCAAACAAATGGACCTTTAGTTGGACCGGGCATTAAAACGAACAAGAAATTGAAGAAAACAAGGGCGGACTGATAATTTTTTCAGCGACTGTAGACGACTGATTTAAGTCTTTGGCTGGAAACTGCTTAAAAAAATCCGCATTTAAAGAGCGGGTGATTTCACTGAAATATGTAAAACCGACAGAATGAGATGGTGAAAACTGTCAATTACAGAATGAATGGATTAGCAAGTGAAATCCGAACAATGGAATTAAAATGTTTACATGCCTAAAATGTTATCTCTATAAAGGGGGCAAGCCCTCGGACATCCCCTCGTCTCTGCTTTTGTGTCTACATCCTAAAATCCTTTAATGCCATAATCTTTCTTAAAACACATGCAGACTCAAACACAATCACTCAAACATACATGCAAGACATTCTCTCTTAAGCATCTTGACCATATGGCAAGCTCCGAACGCTTAACCTTTAACCTGTGAGATGGAGAATGGACAAAAAAACGTCGAAAGAAAAGTGGGTTAATCTGCTCTCGGCTCTGCGGGTCAACGTAACGTAGTGAGAACGGCGGGAGTTCCTTAAATCCGTATTTCACGCGGCGCGGAGCTGAATCGCACGTCAACACATGTTCATGGATGCGTCTCAGAAATGCAAAGACAGTATAGTCAAGCATGACGCGGGTAAACATGGAGATGGAGGGAATACTCACCCCGTGCGACGGGTAGGAAATCCATCCTAACTCCCCTTGGCTGGCTTTCGAGTCTAACAGGTTGACTGTTACGGGAAAGAGAAAGAGAGAAGAACATATGAGTGTTTATTCCTTGTTAGCCCCTATTAGCCTTTATCAAATCCCACAGGAGGGATCACCAACCTCAAGCACTGATCATGAGTCTGTTTTCTCAGCTGCACCACACACACACACACACACACACACACACACACACACACACACACACGAACACACACGATCCCCTGGAAACCAGCAGTAAGAGCTGGTTTTTCTGGTCACCACAGAAGAGGTTGGGTCCTTAACCCTTTAAGACCTTCGGCTATTTTTGACTTACGAATGAATTTTCCTCTATATTTAAACATTACTAAGTGATTTATCACCATTTATTATAATATTATCCTCCATGATGAGTGAATCTGTGATCCCTGTAAACACTTTCTTGTGTTAAAGTAACAATAAAAGGAAAACCCGTGAAGTTTAAGGATGATTTTTTTTTTTTTTTCCCATTGCAAAGCAGCTGGTGTTTAAGGGAAGAATTAACGCTTAACATTTCCTGTTTTATTTCCGTTTAAAAAAAAAAAACATTAACCCTTTAAGACCTTCAACTGTTTTTGACTTCGGAATGATTTTTTCCTCTCTATATAAACATTACTAAGGGATTTATCACCATTTATACAATATTATCCCCCATAATGAGTGAATCTGTGATCACTGTAAACATTTTCTTGTGTTAAAGTAACAATAAAAGGAAATACTATAAAGTTTAAAGATGACAGGTGTCTCTTTTTTTCAGTTCATTTGCAGCAAGGGAATTCCCATTGCAAAGTCAAACATTAATGCTTGTTAACATTTCCTGTTTTATTTCAGTTGAAAAGCATTAACCCTTTAAGGCAGGGGTGTCAAACTGCGGTCCTCGAGGGCCGGTATCCAGCATGTTCTCGATATTCCCCTCTTCCGTCACACCTGAAAACTATTACATCATTATCAGGGTTCCGCAGAGCTTGATGATGAGCTGATCATTCATTGAACCGGGTGTGATGGAAGAGGGAAATATCTACACATGCAGGATACCAGCCCTCGAGGACCGCAGTTTGACACCTGTGCTTTAAGACCTTCGACTATTTTTTGACTTCGGAATGAATTTTTCTCTATATTTAAACATTACTAAGTGATTTTTCACCGTTTATTATAATATTATCCTCCGTAATGAGTGAATCTGTGATCACTGTAAACATTTCCTTGTGTTAAAGTAACAATAAAATAACCACCCATAAAGTTTAAAGACGATAATTGTTTTTTTTTTTGTTTTGCTTTTTTCTAATTTATTTTGCAGCAAGGAAATCCCCACTGCAAAGCATCTGGTGGTGAAGTGAAAAATGAATGCTTGTTAATATGTCCTGGTTTGTTTCAAGAGGGGATCATTAACCCTTAAAGACCTTCAATTATTTTGGACTTCGGAATGAATTTTTTTCTCTATATTTAAACATTACTAAGTGATTTATCACCATTTATTATAATATTATCCCCCATAACGAATGAATCTGTGATCACTGTAAACATTTTCTTGTGTTAAAGTAACAATAAAAGGAAATACCATGAAGTTTAAAGATGATAAGTGTTTGGGTTTTTTTTTTGTTTTTTTTTATTAATTTGCAGCAAAGAAATCACCATTGCAAAGCATCTGGTGGTGAAATGAAAAATAAATGTTTCAATTGGGGAACATTAACCCTTAAAGACCTCCAGCTATTTTTGTGGCAACTTCTGAATGACTGATGGCTGATACCAGCATTTACTGTAATATTTCCCTTTGCATTTTACATTTTTCAGTGCAAACCAGGTATTTTTCTACATTCATTTTACTAATCATGTAATGTTCACGAAGTAAATTCAATGATTATTACATCAAAACAGAGAAAAGCGGAGAAAAAGTCAACTTTTCTGCAAAACGTATCAATAAGTGAACATAAAAATACATATATCCAAACAAACTACATGTTTTTATTAATGAATCAATGTTGCAGAACACGATGGTGTTTCCACGTTCTATACGGAACCTCTGAACATCCAAAAAAGACACATCTGACATTTGAGTTTTAGTTGGGAACGGGATTATCTCTTCAAAACTTATTAAACATTTTCTATCAGCAGATGCTTTTGGTCGCCTGCTGTTTAAGTCTTTGAGGGTTCAGAACCTAAAATAGATTCACGTAGGAGTTGCTCATTTTCCAAGACTTTTTCTTACCTAATTCTACCCAGCGTAACATATAGACATATTGTTGGTAATCACCAGTTTGAGAGGAAGTCAAAAATAAAACTGGGCGCACCAGCAACAAAAATAAATCTATCTATAATGAACACAAATGTAATTTTATGAGTGTAACTTGCCAGAGAATCATATATAAACTAACAAACAAACTGGTATGTGTCTAATAAAATGTAGGACTCTATTATGACAATGGCGCGAGCTCAGATTTTATACATATATAGCACATTTTTAGTGTCATAATTTACTAAAATCAGGCTACACAGTAAACAACGGCGTATATGCATGTATATATGATCACATTTTGCTTTAGAAATAAGTGCATATGACAGCCAAATGAGCTCTGAAAAACAGCATCTTCCTCGAGCATCAAAAAATGAGCTACAACATATTCTATTCTTAGTATATACAGATGGCTGAGTGTGAATGATTGTCATCGAATACAACTGTCTGTAAGGGCCATGACATATGGAGTGCGGAATGTGGAGGCAGCCGTATGTTATGTGGATGGCCCACTTCAGTCGCCAAACTGTCACTGCAGTTTAGCACCAGATTCTGTTTGGCAACACAAGACACAATAAGCAGCTTGTGAGGACTTGTTTTTCCTCCAGAGAATGAGAAAAAAACTAATAAGATGCCCCGCTGCAGTGTGAACAGGAGATAGAGTGAGTGTAAAGGGAGTGAAACTGCTACTGAAAAGTGTATTAATTGTGCAAATTGTCCAGAACTTTTAGAAATGTAATTATTTCAGTGTATTGTTAATGGAGTTACTCATGTGCAACATTGGGCTTCACAAAAAAAAAAAAAACAAAACATGTCGCTGTTAACAATGAATAAAGTGTGTGAGACTAAAATGAGAAGATTAACCCATAAAGTGTTACTTTTGTGGCAGTTCCCACGTGATATTTTCTCTCTATTTAACCTTTCTTAACTGATTTATCACCATCTATTCTAATATTATGCTCTGTATTTGGTATTTTTCAGTATAAATCAGGTATTTTCCTATATTTAATCTGACAATCATGTAGATGTTGATAAAAATGCAGATTAAAGTTGAAGATTGTTACGTCAAAAACAGAGAAAACTGAAGAGAACATCACTTTTTTTTTTTTAAGTCAAATATATAATTAACTGAGCATAAAAACAAGTCATTTGTCAAACTCCATGGGTTTTACTGGCGAATCAGTGTTGTAGAAGATGATGGTGTTTAGCAGTTCCCAAATGAATTAACCTTTCTTAACTGATTTAACACCGTTTATTCTAATATTATGCTCTGCATTTGGCATTTTTTAAGTATAAATCAAGTATTTTCCTATATTTAATCTACCGATCATGTGGATGTTCATAAAAATGCAGGTCAAAGTTGAAGATTATTATATCAAAAACAGGGAAAACTGAAGAAAACATCGCTTTTTTTAGTCAAATATATTATTAACTGAACATAAAAGCGCCGAACCCGGGGGGACGGAGCCTTTTCTGTTGCTGCTCCCGCCCACCTACCATCCGACACTGCTCCGACCTCAGCACCTTCAACTCATTTATTTAACATTGCTTTTAGTGTTTAACTGTTTTACATTCATATACTTGCCTTTTGCACCTGCTTTTTATCTGTTTTCAATGTGTTTGGTTTATGTTTTTATCTGCTGCATGTAAAGTGTCTTGGAGTACCACAAAAAGTGCTATACAAATAAAATGTATTATTATTATTATTATTATTATTATTATTATTATTATTATTATTATTATTATTAAAAGAAGTGTGTCCATCCACTGTCATTGATCTAACTCCATGGGTTTTACTGGTGAATCAATGTTGTACATAATGACCATGAAAAGACGACAAACTGCATTTTACACCATTTATTCTAACATCATGCTCTGTATTTGGCATTTTTAAGTATAAATCAGGTATTTCCCTGTATTTAGTCTACTGATCATGTAGACATTCACAAAAGCTCATGTCAAAGTTGAAGATTTTTATGTCAAAAACAGAGAAAACTGAAGAAAACATCACTTTTTTAGTCAAATATATCATTAACTGAATATAAAAAAACAAGTCATTTGCTAAACTCCATGGGTTTTACTGGTGAATCGACGTTGTAGAAGATGACGGTGTTTCCATGGTAACTACGGAGCCTCTGAACGTCCAAATGGGTCATATCTGATGACCACGAAAAGATGACAAACTGCATTTTAACACCGTTTATTTCCATGTATTGATAGGATTAGTGGATCAGCGGGTATTAAACGGTTTAGATCAGTAGATGCTTCTGGTCGTCGGTAGATGTTTGGGTCTTTAATGTGGAAAGATGAAGAAAATGTGATCCGACTGCCGGTTTCGGTCTTTAAGTCTGAATCTACAACCGACTCCTCATCCTGCTGAGAGCAAAGCAGCCCACCGATCAACACCAACGCACGCTGCAAATGCACACTAACACACACACACACACACACAACTGAGGCAGCTACACTGAAGTGAAGCAGCAGTGCAGCTGTAAATCTGTTTACTGTAGAAATATGATGATACATTTCCCTCTATCCTCCGATTCAATGCTTCAAATATACAAAAGACAGTCGGAGAATATTTGGGGGTCACGAAGGGCTGCTGTTGTCATCATTTTGACTCGCGCAAAATGCACCCCCCCCAAAAAAAAAAAAAAAAAAAAAAGCTGCACAGGCAAGAAGTCGCATCGAGAAGCGATTCTTTCCACTAATTCTTGTTTTGCGTTAAAGGTTCAGATGGAAATCGCCATTTTCTACGGCCGGTTCTGATAACCGTCAGCCGGTGGAGCGGGAAAGGAACGCCAACGGGAGGAGAGGTGAAGTGAAAACACGCACGTTGGAAGGTTTATTATCAAATCCGAGGCTCAAAACGCTGCTAAATCGTGGCTCACCTGAGCTGCAGCCACGCTAAGCCACTCAGCCAGTTGAGTGGCAGTAGACACATTCCTATTAGAGTCTAATGAAGCTATCTGTTCATGTCAGATAATAGCAGCTCAGCATCCAGGGCCATTGCTTCCAATTTACATTTCTCAACGAGCCGAGCCCACTACTCAAATTGAGCCGAGCGGGGGAATTTGAGAGCAGAAAATTAGACGGCTCTCATATCGCATGAGGAAAAAGTCCCCTCCAGCTGCACTTGGCTAGGGAAATCAGCACCCACACACACACACACACGCACACACACACACGACACATGCGTACACACCAGGGAGACGCGCAAACACTGCGTGCGTTTACGCAAAACAAAGAGGCACCCACTCCTCTCGCCATTAGAGTCAAAAAGTGAAATTGAAACAAATATTTGTAGAATTATTTACCCCAAATGGTACACTATCCTGAAAACAAAAGCGTTTCCACTCATACGCCCTCGTCCACGGTGTGTTTACTGCCCCCACACATGCACACTCAACACAAGCGAGCAGAAAATATAAGCATACACAAACATTTGCTGACAGTCTGTCTTACTCTCGCCCTCTCTAACACACACACACACACTCAGTTAGCAAGCTAGCGTCAGCCAAGCATATAGCCCCTGCCCCATCAGGGAGTGCCTCTAAACGGGAACTAGGAGTATTAATAGCAAGCTGAGCCAGCCTGTCTGTGAAGGAGCAAAACATCACAGAGGTAGAAACAGGTGAATCGATATATAACACATACCTGGGCCACCATCGCACACAAAAAACACCAGTCTCAACACAACAACTGGAGCGAAAAAAGGCACGAGCAGCCAAAATTTCCTGCAGCTTTTTATAATGAACCCATGCGTGTGCAGGGTCGTTGTTGTTTTGTTTTTTTCCAACACTGTTTACTCTTTCTGATCTGATCATTTTGCGCACAATTACGACAACCCAGTAGAACCAGACAGCGGACGCACAGGGGAAAGGACTTCTTTAGATGCAACTGAAAATGTGAGAAAGAAAGAAGGGGCAGCAGCAGCAGCCAGCACACGGAGAAAGAAACCAGATGACGAATCAGGATAAGAGAACAGGAGGTGTTCAGCTAATATCTGTCGTCTAAATGTGAAATTCGAAGTGGAGAGGGCTTTGTGTTTGCAGGCTGGCTCTGTCAGTGTGAAGGCTGGCAGGCCGCAGTGCAGGCAAAGCGAGGCGACTTGTGTCTGTGTTAAAGGGTGAAGTGTTCACCTCCCATTATGAATTATTCAAGTGCAGAGTCGCTCTGTCTGATGTTGCTGCTGCTTTCCCAACCCCTCTGCTCTCGTTCCTCTTTCTTTCTTTCCTCCTGTCTTTCTTTTCTTTCTTTTATTCCCTTACCTGCACACTCAGACGAAGGCCACACAAATCCACACACACACACACACACCCTCCTGCTCATACACTGCAAGGCTATACTTTACTGTATGTCTGTACAGAACCCACACCCACTCACTTCTCTGATTTATTCAACTCTGGAGCCAAAACACGTGGTTTTGACCTAAGGATGCCACTCTCCATCCTCTGGCTTTGGTGTTTACGCACAAACAGATAAAGGCCCAGGCAGTATCTGGACAAATCTGTGCAAATGGGTGGGGTGGTGATGATGGTGATGGAGGTGGGGGGGACTTTTAAAGGAGGAGTGCAAGCACATTTCCAGCACCTCTCATAGGTACCATCGCTCACAAACGCCCCTGCGTCCCAGCGGGGTTACTGCGCCGAGCTCCCCGGGCCAAGCCTCCCCACCGGCGGCTAAAAATACAGAAGGCCTCCCGACGCCCCGCTGCGGACCAAAGCTCACCATGCAAACGCGTAAAGACCGTGCAAAATCTCCCGACAAGTTTATTAGATGTTTTTTTCTCGATTATATAAGTAAACTTGTTTCCTGGGGAGCTACTTTTAACATCTACAAGAAACTGAGGACGGATTTCCCCTCCATGTTCAACTTTTAAAGTTTTACACAGGATCATTAAAGGAAATGGAAGCCGCACCGTAAAAGTTATTCTTCAAGTGTTGGTCGAGCGTGATGGGATGAAAAGGGAAGGAACGTGATAGAATAATCACACAAGTTCCCCATCATTCCGTCAGAAGTAGTGGTTTTGTGTTGCATTGCATGCGACACTTTTTTTTTTTTTTTGTCTTAAGTCATTTTGTAATTTACGCATTTCTTTTGCACTTTAGAAGTCGATGCGCAAATACTTCCAGGAGTTTGAAACACAGTCAAAAATGAAGTCGTTATTAAATCGCAATATGTGAATAGGAGACTTTTTCATTTCTAAGTCATATATTTTTGGATCCAGCAGGAGTCTGTCCACATGAAAATAATTATAGGAATATATTAGTTTTCTTTATCCTTCTTGATGTCAGCAGGGCGCACTCAAAAGGCTCCCCTTACTATGACTCTTACTGTTCTCTCGTACTTTCTAATGAAATCAAAATGTTTAATGTACTTTTCAAAATCATTTTAAATACTAAAGTGGATTTACATGTGCCAAACATTAGTAGTATTTATATTTATATAAGTTCAACCATCCCATTTCGAGTTTTACGCCCGTGAGTTAGTTTTTATTTTTCTGTTTACCTTCTTTTTTCTTTTTTTTTTTTTTTTGGACTAATACTAAAACAGTTTCATAACTACACACCTGAAAATGCTTCCCACAGTTTCAGCATGTGTTCCTTCTCCTTTTAGGTCAATATTTGATCACTGCTGACTATATGGCTTTGGATATACCATAGACAGGAGGCAGCTCTATACTGACACTCTCTGGCAGATTGATGCCTTGGGAAGATGAAATTAATTGGTTGATTTGCTTTTGATATTAACACTTGACACCTTTTTTCTGTTTCCATTCAAAGTGTGGGCCTAGAGCTCTGTCTGGGATCTTTGCACGTCTTTATATCCTCACACACAAAGAGAAATCTCCTAAAACTCCTCTTTCGTTTTACTTTCTGCTACTCACTTTGAACCTTTCTCACACACTTACTCCAGACTGGTGTATATTTTTACGCGCGGTGCGTACTGTGGACGTTTCTTTCTCTTTTCTCTTTTCCTTTTTTTTTTTTTTTTTTTTTTTTTACTTGAATAGTTCTGATTTTTCAAAAAACAAATTAAAAACCTCATGATTTTTTTTGTAAGTACCTCAAATCTAATGTTTATTATGGGTGCATTTTATACAGGCCTGGCTCATTTTAACTCCCGCATTTTTTTTTTTTTTCAATCCATTACACATTTTCACATTTACACACGTAAAGTGTCGTAAATTATCTTGATCTTTGAACAAAAAGCCGAGCAGAGACCAGGACTGGGATGTAAATGTAAAAGAAGAGACGGCGCACACAAACACAGACACCCACGCACATGGTTTTCAGCAACTGTCTCAACTGTCTCAAATCACAAACTGATAGAATTCAATAAGACTCGAAGGGCTCAGTGCGCTGAAAGGGCAAATAAAACAACTTTTCAGAACTTATGAGTGATATGAACTGTAAATCCTATCAACGAAAACAGCAATAGTTGATCCAGATTTGCTGAGGTCAGGGGTAAAAGTTTTGCTTTAGGATGTTTCCCGTGGATCAGGGCTGACCTTTCGACGTGGCCTTGGCCTTAAAGTGCTCAAAACTTCCCCAGCATTCATCAGATACCGCTCATATGTCCTTAGAGTCTCTTTACTTGCGACAGGTAGTGCTTTTAATACATAGATTCACAGATTTACGCGTAAACGTGTGAAAATGAAACGTGTTTTACGCATTTCCCATTGACACAACTCTCCGTGTCAGTGCGTTATCATGTCCGATTCACCCATTTCATTCGCTGTTTTGTGATCCTAAAACTCTGTCCTCTTTCACAAACGTACACAAATATTTCTGATGGTTCAGTTGGATTTTTACCACCGCCGACAGCCCCCCTCACCATGCGCATATTTGGCTTTTTTTTTTTTTTTTTCCTTTAATTCAATCGCGCTAAAATAACTTTTAACTGCAGTAAGTTGGAAAGAAAACTTTTAGATGTGACAACGGCAAAGAAACTGAAATTCACATCAAAGATTAAAGAAAAATAAAACCTGAAATAAGTGTCTGAGTTCTGAGTGCACCGAACAGTGCCATGTTTCCAAAAGAGCACCAACCAAAAGCAAACACTCGCCACATTCGTGAACTTTTATCGTCTGTCCCGTTAAGGTTTGTCTCTTTTTTTCTCTCTCTCTCTCTTTTTTTTTTTTTTTTTCCTGAAATCTCATCTTAAACACCATCCATCATCACTATATGCCATCTTTTCAGGTGGACAGTTTACAAGACCCCACAGTAGTTCGCAGTCAACTGTTCCGTGTGCGTAATAGCTGGAACGTTAAAATAAATAAATAAATACAAAAAAAAAAATCAATATTCTGTTGTTTTATGCTACGTGCGTTTGCGCTCATCGTCTCTTCCCGGGCTTTAATTCTTCATAACTACGTCTGGAACTGGGGCGTTTATAGCCTGAATGTAGTCTTGGATAACACAAACCAACGTGACCGTATGATGGAAACGCAGACAGCGGAGTTTGTTTCGCATTGCTGCTTTAAACCCGGTGATAACTCCACCACGGGGGCTTTGGGATCCATCACACCATCCCTCCGCTGGTTCACCTCAATTTATTAATCACCCCAAATTAGGTTTCTTTGTCTTTTTTTTTTTTTTTTGTAAGTTGTCTGGCGTACATGTGTCTGGGTTTTGATCAGACCCAGACTCCCAGGGAACCCCAGTGTCACCTTCATGCGCTTTTGGATCGCGTTGTTATTGGTTATCACTAGTATTTGGACACCGGGAGCAGAAGTGATGATCCTGTGTTCGCCGTTGACGCACACACGCGGACGCAGACGCACGCAGATACGGACACGCATTCCCAGGCGCGCGCGCGGACGCATAAACAAACACGCATACGCACAGCCATAGAGTTGCCTTACCTTCGTTGGGAGGGTAGATGATGGGGTATGAAGGGGAAACGCAGGACAATAAAAGAAATAAAAGGAAAAGAAGTGATCGCGGATTGCAATCCATGGCGGCGGATCAGAGGTACATAACTCCATGAAGCCACTGACTGATCTGAGAGCGTCTTCTCTCCACTCAGCTCTCTCGCTCTCTCTTGCTCCGTCTCCCTCCCGGTTGGAGCACTTTTCCGCTGGGTCCTACAGAGTCTTTGCAGTCCGCTTGAAACGCAGCGCACGGGTTCACCACAGGTCAAGCCCGGATCCTCCACCTCCGGGCGTCCGTTGCGTTTACGCACCGCAGAAACCGGGGACGTTTCAGGGACAACAAAAAGAGTTAAGGATCCTCTGATCTGCTCTTACTTCAGCCACGTTTATCAAACGCGTTCCCGTGTTCAGTGTGGTCTTCGATAGGGTTAAAAACAAGTTTTGCTCAGTTGCTGGAAATCAAGAAGCTGGGATTCTGATAACTTTGAAGACAGATTTTGGAATTACCACAGTGATTTAGTTTAATTTTTTAAAAAAATGTGCTCATTACTGCATCAGTGTGAATGAAAACATATTATAATAATATATAATATGCATATGTCACTTTAATTCACTAACTTCTTTTACCAGTACCTCATCTAAACTTCACTGTTGCACCTTTATTCTCTATTTATCGGCTCCTCACCTCCTGCTGCTTATTGTTATATTCTATGTTTATATTGTTTATTATTTATAGCATGTTCTTTTTCTTGTTTGTTTGGTTTTTTTTTTCCTGCCATGCTCATTTTGCACTGTGGGGCCTTAGAGTATTGTCATTTCAGTTTTCTGTATGCAATGCACATATGGAAAAACTGATAATAAAGCTGACTTTGACTTAGAAAAAGTCGCAATACTTTACGCACGCATGGTAACATATGATCCACAGTCTAATGAGAATAAAAAATGTATTTATTTATTTTCATTTATTTATTTATGTATTTATTTATTTTTTTTGGGGGGGGGGGGGGGGGGTTCACTTGGCCACGGGTGGGGGGTTTCCTCCC
>JAPQRP010000016.1:32040789-32052454 GCA_037367295.1 Apogon hyalosoma | reverse complement strand
TAGAATAGAATAGAATAGAATAGAATAGAATAGATCTTTATTGTCACCATCACAGGAACAAAGAAAATCTGTTTAGCAGCAAAAAAAAAAACTTAGTGACTGTATAAACTGTATAAAAAGACTATAAAAAATATCACACATAATACTGAAAAATGTGGGCAATGTACAAAAATTACAAGATCAAATATTAAATGTACATGTACTATTAAAGTACTTCTAAAATTACTGAAATGTACAAAAAGCTAAGTCTTCACTACAGATGAGAAAATATGTACAAGTGGTGCCAAGCACAACAAGCCTCGCCCCTCGCACGTGTTGTAGCTTATTTTGGCATCGGTCCAGCTGATGTCATCATGTGTATGCATGAGCTGATGTCAGCATAGACACTGACAGCAAAGACACATTTCTGCCAATATAAGTAAATGGGGAAAAAAAGGAAAAGATTCTAAAAATTCATTAAAAAAAAAAACTTGAACTTTGACCCCATTTTTCCCAAAAATGTAATCACATCTATTCCGGGTCACTGGCAATCTATAAAACCAGTTTGGTCTGAATTCAACCAATAGTTTTTCTAATAAAGTGTTAAGGAAACAAACCGAACCAATAACAATTCCCCTTGCTTCCCCTTCAGGGGGCGGGGTAATAAATAAGGATATATACAGGCAGCGTTGGATATATACAAGATAAGATTAAAAAAAAAAAAAAAGAGAGAAAAGGTGCATGGGTTGTGACTATTGCACTGAAACAATATCCTGGATCTTCTGAATTTCCATGATGCACCTGTTGTCTTTACTCCACTCGTACAACTATGTAGAATTGGTTGCGTCCTTTACTGTATAATGTCGTGTATTCACGTAGTCGGGTATCTGGGAAAAGTGATATTTTCTGATGTACTTTCACTTTTCATCCACATGAAAACTCCGGTTTAGGTGACTGGAAATGATTATTACTAAACCCTCCAGCCAAAATGGAGGGTTTGGCATGTTTGCAGATGCACAAGGGGAAACGGACTTTTGGGGTTTGAACGTCAAAATATGCGACAAAAAAATACATCAAGTTCATCAGGTGTGCGACCTTTGTCCATCCTAACCCTTATCCCACGATAGCGTCAGTCCAGTGTATTTATGCAGGTTCATGTAGATGAAAACTTTTCTGAAAACGACCTGGTGTGTATTATGTTATGATAGAAAACGAAGATGAGGAAATAGCTGCTTCTATAAATACGTGGATACGTGCACTTAACGGTTTCATTTGTCAGTCCAAATCATCTGTGGGTGTTAATGTGGGAGTTAATGGTTGTTCATCTGTAAATGTCAGCCCTGTGATGAACTGGTGACATGCTCAGGTTGTATCCCGCCTTCACTCATTGGTAGGGTCCTGCATTCCTGTGACCCCTTTATAGGACAAAGCAGTTCAGAAAACGAATGAATCTGCAAAAAACCTAGTAGTTCGAGCCCAAAGCCTGTCTTTGTAGACCACACCGTTTAATGTTATAGCTTGTTTTGTCAAGCGCATAGTAAAAACTAAATCCTATAATAATTGACTGAAAATTCCAGAAAAACCAAGCATGTCGATTTTGAGACCGAAGAATATGAACTAAACTCATTTTATCAGCAGATCAAATGATAAACCTTCTAATTTTCAGCGTCTGATATAAATGTTCAAATACTGCAAGTACTTTCTACTCAGTGCGTTTAACATATGGTGAGACGGGGTTAATTGAAATAAAATTCTTGATCCAAACTTTGAATGAATCAGCTTTTCTCCTTGTTCTTCCCTCTCGCTGCATCTTTCGGGGCTTTTAGAAGAACCAGCTCTTTCTTCTGGTCAAAGCATCGATTTTCCGTCCACCTGTCTGTTACAACACATCCTTGTCCAAGCAACTCTAAGCTCCCAGATGTGTTATTTTAATTAAATCTATAGTGTAGTTTACTTCATTGCCAGACCATTCTCTAACTTATCCATCTTGCCATCGGAACAGAGTGGAATTCACTCTGTGTAATTGAAAGATTTCCCTGGAAGTGCTCCAGGCTTTAATGTGTCTGCTATTTGCAGCTCAGGGCTGTTTGCCTATTACTTTTGCACTTCTAATACATTAGCCATCTTGTTGTGATTCATAGCTGCAGTATATCCGTCAAAAGTCCAAACAATTGGCCATTACAATTATTGTTTTCCCGAACATTGCGGATTAGCTCCATAGTGCATACGATAAAACAAAGAAATAAATTAAATTGACGTGCGTTTTTGCAGCATATTAGTGGCGATTAATGAAATGCACATGCAAATTGACTGTTTTTGACTTTAAATGTGACTTTTTGGTCTGTTTTAGTCTAAATCCTCCAGCTGCATTATTCTGATTAGTGTTTGAATGTCCAGATGTAGTAGTTCAGGTTTATCCGTACAACAGAGAATCACAAGATGTTTACGCAGACCCCAAGAGGCTCTGAGGGTGTAAGGAGTGAGTTTTTGTACTGGTTTTACCACCTAATAAAGGCCCTGCTAAAAATCAATATCCATTCAAATGTATGATATATTTAGAATATTTCCACAGCTTTTTCTTGCCGTCGTACTGTTCTTTCCCACAAGGAACTGAAGCCCTGAAATGCTCTTAAAACTATCACGGTTCATCGACCTAAAGTGCAGTTCTGTTGACACTGTAGTGTTTTAATATGTTATTTTGGACTCACAACAACAACAACAACAACAATTAACCATTTTATGAGGCAAAAATCACTGCCTCTGCATGACTCCGATGTGTCCAAACAGAGTGATGTTAGCTTCATTTCATCTTTTAACCCCTGACGTGTCTGTGATGACACGTTGTAAATGTATGATTTATTTGAAATAGTCATAAAAATTCAACTTTTGCTCAATAGTTAAAATGTGAAATCATGCTATTACTGTGTTTTTACTGAGTTCTGACTTTTCAGAGATTGACCAGGTATTAAGAAATTAAAATTATCGAAAAAAAATGCACCTAAATCAACAAAAATCAACAAAAGCTATCAGAATATTTCATAAATGTAAGAAATCAAACAAAAAGCATCAACAAATGAATGAAAATGAGCAAGAAATAAAAATAAAACAGCCAACAAGTGAAATGGACAAAATTATCAAGAACATTATTCTTTTTTAAAAACAGTTTAAATAATCTGCGAAACTGACAAATTCTGAAATATGAACCAAAATCAACAAAATGAGTGAAAAAATAACCAACAAAACCAGCTGAAATGAACAGGTCCAGGTGTGTTCCAGTTCGCAATTGATGTTCAACATTCTAAACCTCTTATCGATGTACATTCTTAGTGCCTTATTTAGTCCAAACCTGTCAAACTTCAATTCCTCTCTTTGTCTTTTTCTGCTATTCCACCTGTTTGGACCCTAAAACACACAGTAAAGTAAAACCACTGAAGCACATACTCACAGCAGCTTTTATGGACCTGAAACAGACGCAGATTCACAGCACAAAGAATGTCTCAGGGGTTAAAGGGTTAAACCTGTTGGAAAATGAACAAGGTTTGTTAAAGTTTGACTGAAGGACAGGTGAACTGAACTTTTTTAAAAAATTTATTAATTCAAATTTTATAGTGTTCAGCTGTTTTGAAACAATACTGAAAACATGACTCTGCATCAGGCTGGAGGTGATGTGTTTTCACTTATAAGGATCAGGTTTTTCAAAAATGTGTCCGTTTTAATGTGCATTATCACCAGCATCAATTAGTTTAGTTTTAGAAATGGTTTAGGTTTTCAGTTCCTGGTGCCTGGAACAAGCTTCAGTCTGAGCTCCATCTACAAACACTGATTCCTTTGACTGATTTTAAAGACAGTGTTAAATCTCTGGAATGAAGGCTGTTGGTCTGTAAATGTTTCTTGTGATTGTATATGTTTTTATTCTGCGTTTGCAAATGTTTTTATTATTGTAAACTGTAATTATGTGACTGTATCGTTGCCATCTTGGCCAAGTCTCCCTTGAAAGAGAGATCAGTTTAATAAAAAATAAAGTTTCATTTCAACTGAGGCAAATTATACCATTTACAGCTCAAAACATACAGTATTTTAATGTTTAGTATCACTTAACCCTCAAAGATATAAACAGGCTTAAGCAACCAAATGTTAGATAAGATTTCAATCACTAATGCAATCAACACATTGAAATAATTCAGGTAAAATGCGTGTTTTCTCAGCTTTTCATCATTGTCAAATATGATGGAAACATCGTCGTCATCTGCAGAATTGAGCCCCTATAAAACTCATGTAGTTTGATAAATGACAGCGGTTGTTTTTACATTTAGTTAATGATATATTTTGCATTCTTACTTCAGTTTTCTCTGTTTTTGATATAAGTAAGTCAGTAATTTTTATTTATAGAGCACTTTTCACAGACAGGGGGTCACAAAGTGCTTCACAGTGCAAAATACAATTAAAATACAATTTAAAATGCAATTAAAATACAGTTGACATACAATTAAAATGGGATAATACATTGAGTGCGATCAGTTTGTAGCGGCTCTAAGTCATGCCTGCTTGAATATAATAACCTTTACATTTACACTTGGCTCTGCAAAACAGAGAGGGTGACATGATAGTAGATGGTGATAAAACTCTTGGGAAAGGTTAAATGTACAAAGAAAATCCATTTGGAAGTCCCTGAGAAATCATTTTTAATGGTTAAATGAGAGTAACAGAGTAGAGTCACAGACAAAGATATACTGTTCACAAGTCATACTTAAAAAAAAACAAAAAAAAAACAAGACTGTCCTCTCATTTCACGCCACTTTCTTCTGCATTTTATCACTGTCTGTAACTTTGACAACTTTGACCAAATGTTTCACACAGAAGCATGACAAATTCCCTTCCGTGCAATTGTGAAAAATTAGCACATACCTCTGTTTTAGAAAATAAATCCAACCACTAAGCGATGCACTAGGGAGGCCAGTCCTGCAACCTGATCCCTACTGTAGGTTTACTTAACCAACACCATAAGCACAGTGCAATTATACCTGTTTTCACGTGATAATACCATCTGTAACACTCAGACAGGCTCACTGTTTCTCCAGTCCCCTCACCTAAAATTATTACCAGACCAAAACGACAAATTTCAAGGAAGAAAGGCAATACTGTTTGTTTAGGCCTTGACCAAATATGGCTAACTCTCGGTGCACCTAGCGCACAACCACAGGAGGAAGAAGTGGAAGCCAATGCAGAAAGGAACCATCGTTGCGAGGGGGCGGCTGAGACTATACATGTGTAACCCATTTCACAACGCCACGCCATGGGAAACATCTACCTTAAACCCACAGTTCCAGTTTCCATAAGATTGATTCAGTGAGAAATAACAACAAAAGTGCAGCGCTTATTAATTGGGTCATATTTCAACGCTTACACAAACCCTTCAATTAATGATATTAAAAAAAAAAACGAGACTGAAATGTGAACAAAAACCTTAGGGCGAAACATTGTCTTGGGTCCGAAACAACCCGCTAGCGCTTTCCCTGCCATCCGCGACGCGAGTTTGGAAAAGTCTTTACATCTGATCTTGTGGGAAGGTACAGTAAAAGATGGAGCGGATCACTTGCTCATTTCCTCTTCCTGTTATTTTTTTTTTTCCCTCAGGTTTACTGTATGTGTATAAGTGTGTCACACTTTGTCACAGCGCGAGCCTGGGAAGCGGTCATTAACAACGAAGGGCGTTATTGAGAGGCTCAGAAGTGATTTTTCTTGCTAATACCAGCATTTACCTTCTGAGCCTTTAATTTCCAGTCCTTAACCAAATACACACACACACAGAAAACCACCCATAAGGAACTGGAGTCACGTCGTTTTTGTTAATCTCACAGAAAATTGAGTAAATATGCAGCATGAGGCACCGGAGCGTTACACAGAATGTGCTGAAGTTAATCATTATCACTACTAAGCATTATTACTTTATTTTAATATGTATCAGTAAAAAAAAAAATAGCCTTTACACATGGGTGAGCAAGAAGTGACAGAAATGTACAATTACTACCGTGCAATTACCAATCATGAGCAACTCAGTCATCAGAAAAAAAAAAAAAAAATCTACTTTTGTGTCTCTTTGTAATTTGTCACTGATGAATTGTCTACTTTTTGCTGCGTTTCATCAATGGGTTGGAGGTAATTGAGGAGGATGGTGGATAGAAATTAAATTAAATGAAAGCGGCGGGAGTCAAAATCAGGGGAGACCAAAGAATCAGAAAATATACACCTTTCTTCTGAAGCTCTCTCCTCTTCATCCAAGACAAAAAGACTACATAAAACTAGTCACCAGACGCCACCACATGCTAAAGTAGAATCACAGTGGAATCACTTCTGACTGAGGATACAGCTGTCGATCACATATTTGACCTCCTACCTGTATGAGAACACAGGCCTCTGGGCCCCTTAGACCACTTGAATTACAGTAGCAGCTTTTAAGGTTTGGTTAAGGAAAGATTGTGGTTTACATATTGTACTAGCACGTTGACCCGTGGGGAACCGCAGGTTCTAGATCCTCTGATACAGTTCATTCCTTTGACTTTCTTGGTAAATTCCACTGGTGTTGTCAGCTGAATAACCTGTCAGCTGGCATGTCTGTTTCCACACATGAAATTTGACACAATGGCATCCTGGTCCTATATCTGCTGCTAGGTAACCCACTTCAATGATGATTCTATGATTCTGGGCATAGCAATGTGAGTGTAAGGCTACTGTATTCCAAAATTATTAAAATCTCCCAAAATATTGGTCCGATCAACTTGCAGTTTTCGCTAGTCTCTTCCTTGACTAAAAATACATAATTATGCCAAACTGCAGCAGTCAGCTCTGTCTGGATTTTGTGTGATGCCCGAGAAACACACACAGAGTCCATTTCCTTTTTATGATATAGATAGTGTGTATCATACTGCAGAATGCATTTATTTATTTTAAGCCCCTTTGTCTTTACTATAGGCAGTAGATATGCCTGGAAATATTATTGGTTGGTTTTAATCACAGACTGGTTTGATTGGATTTGATTTGACAACAGAACCAGACCCAGAACAACAGCAGAACCAGAGTCTGATTTCAAAAAGGCATTTTCTATGTAAAGTGTCAATGGGATAACTTTTGTTATGATTTGGTACTATATAAATAAAATTTGATTTGACTGTATAAAGTTAGAGGAACCATGCTTTCTGGAGCTGGAGATGACCAAATTTGGACAAAAAAAGGCAGGGCAGCAGGAGTACAAGGGGTACTGGATGAGTTTACTGACTGTAAAACAGTAAACATCATTAAGCATTTTGCAACTAACGCTGTCTTCACACTGCAGGTAAAAGAGGCCCAAATATGAATCTTTTGGTAGTATGTGGCTCATATGTGTTTTTTTTTTTTTTTGACAGTCTGAACAGCGCAAATCCAATTTTTTTCCAATCAGACCCAGGCCACTTTCATACCTGGTCCTAAATCAGCTATGTATCTGATGCAGTCTGAACGGTCATGTTGCATTTCATTGACTTAAATCACAGAAATGTAACAGACAGCACAATTCTGTACTGGGGGAGGCAAGACCCCAGCAAAAAAAAAACAAAACAGTTTTACAGTGTTGATAGTGTAACGAAAAAACTACTATGAAACAATTTCCATTTTCAAAATGTCCTACTTTGAGACAATAAATGACTCCTGGAAGTCAACCATTTGATTTTATAAATAAGAAAAAAACAAACAAACTTTGAACAGGTTCTACCTGAGTTTTACAAAACAATAAAAAGAAAAACAAAAAACACATTTTGACACTTTTTCTTTCTCAGGAAAATTGTGTCTCTAAATGACCTGGATAAAATAAGGTACTTCTAAATCAGGTGATGTTTGATCTCCTGACACTTCTTCTGACTGACACTCTGGAAATACTTAACTTAAACTAAGTATGTAGTACAGGTCAGGTACCACAGAAAACATGGTAGGTGTGTGGGGGTTAAATACTCTGAAAAAGGGGGTTAGAGTACCATAGATGTAAGGTCCGTGGCTCCAGAATCCAGGGGTCAGCCTCATCCGAAGCCCCCTTGCACAAAGAACAAACCTAAACTCCCATTAGCCATGCAAATCGTATCTGTGAGTGCTGATTGTCCAAAGGAGGCTGGAAGTCTTCAGCAGGATCCAGTTCAGGCCTCACCCTTTCTTTTCCTCTCTTTCTCCCTCTCCCTCACTGTCACCCTTTATTGCTCATCTCCTGCACTTTGCATGTCTTTGTGCATGTCTCCCTTCACTGTAGCCCGGTTTAACCGAACACATTGTCCTGGCTTCTTAAGTAATTTCTCTCCCTGCCACTGTCACACAATGCCACCGTACCAACAACTGTGTTACGGCTGCTCAACTGTACAGCGGCTGCTATGCCAGCGCAGATTGAAACCATGCTACAGGAATTAGGCACACACACACTCAAATACACAACAACCAGTGCCACATGCATGCACGCACACACAAAAGATGCACACATATATACACACAAAGAAAAGCACACTCTCACTGCCAAGTGAATCGTCGGATTTGCATCTCATTTTACCGGTGTGTGTGCATTAGTTTTAGTGTGTGTGATTTTTTTTTTTTTTTATAGCTCTTTGAATACCTTGGTGGCGCACAAAGGCTCTCTCTCTCTGGAAAGGCCTGTACCATTGCAATAGGGAACAGATTTAGATGCGCAGTGACAGCTTAATAAACTGGATGTCTTTGGATGCCTCCATCTGCAGGGGGAGGTGTCTGGGTGGCTGGGGTAACTGCTCAGGATGTATCAATAGGAGGAGGATCTTTCACTGGTGGTGCTAAGGCCTGCACAAAGCCCACAGTGGCTGACCTACAAAATGGTGGTCAAGATGGGGCTTTATGTTGAGGGCCTGAAAGGGAGGAGAGGTCTGATTAGTAGGTTAGAGAGAGTTCAGTGGCTCTGTAAGGCCCTGGAAGACCTGCTGACTATGGCTTGAATAGGCCTGGTGGCATGGTAAACAGGCTGAATAGGAATCCAAGGCAGAGGGAGTGGAGCAATATCGCTAGGTGGGAGGGGAAACTCTTGTCTGGGTTCAGGGAACCCTCACAGGAGCTGTGTAGAGGGCACCGGCCCCATCTAGGACTCATTAAGGCTGGCGCTCTGTGCAAATGGGGTCCATGGCATGGTGTTAAACCAATCTCGCTCCACAGCTAACCTCCCATTCATTCATCATCAAAGCCAGGAAAGAGCGAGTGATCATAAGCGCCTTGGAGATCATTATTTTATTAGTATGAAGCGCTCGAAAAATCCACCGTATCAAACGAGAACACCTTTTTTTTTTTTTTTTTTTTTAAATCAGTCTGTTGGATTTCACACCGTACCCTGCATGCACTTACAGGGTTAACTCTGTACAAATGGAGGAAAAAAAAAGCAACCGAAGCCATCGGTATTAGGCTTTCATCAACTTGCAACTTGCAAACCGGTTGCCAAATTCTCCTTGCTTAGATCATCTTTACTTTCCGACACAGTATCACACGCCTCTGTTTCTTCATCAGCTTGCATTTCATCCGTATTGTACGTTGTATCTCAACTTTTTTTTCCCCCCATTGTCCAACAGAAATTGGTTTGGGACTCTCCTGGGTTCTATCTTGGTCGTCTGCAGTGTAGTGTTTTCTCCTCTTTCATTAAATTCAAAATAGGGCTCATCCCAGGAGGAGAGGAGGAGGGTAGAAGAAGGGAGAGAGGGCAACTTCCAACCATTGTGCTGCAAAATATATGTAAGTTGAGATCACTCTCTTTTTTCCTTCTTTTCTCTCCGTCAAGTATTTTGATACAGGGAGGGTCAGAGTTATTGTAAAGCCTCTTTGTGTGAAGCTAACATTTGGCCACTGTACCGCTGCCCTATTCATTTGCCGTCTTTAATTGCAGAATAGACTATCTTTTCCTGAGGTACTCCATCCGTGCAGCGATGCCAGTTCTTTCTGTACACCCCTAACTTCCAAAAAGTGCCCTGCCAGTTCAATTCATCCTCCTCCCACATCCTAAAGTGATTCTTGGAGTTCAGCACCAGTCCTCCCATCTCAATCAGAGTGAATTAGGTGAGCTGGAATGAGGATTGCTCACTACCTTCTGCTGTGCTCCGGTGTCCAGCAATTATGCTAATGCTAAGCGGTGGCCCTGTATGCATAGCCTAGGGCAGCAGCCAGTGGACCACTCCCTATTCAGGCGCTTAACCCCAATCTAATGCTCCATTAGTGCCACAATACTATAGCTCTCAGTTTGAATGCTAACTGGCTGCTTTTCTGCACACAAGGCAGGAGCACACACAGAAGTCTGCAAGTAATCCTCTCTCTTGGTCTTAACGTGTGTTTTTTTTTTTTTAAATGGATTTCCATGAGGTGAAAGAACAATTCTATACTGGTCTCTATTCAGATCAGATTTTTTATGCAAATGGACGTATATCGGCAAAGAAAAAGCAATGATAACACTAGGTTTGGGGCTGGATTAACATCTTCATTTTTCAGAAAAGTACTAAACAAACAATCTTACAAGCAAAGCATTGACAAACTCATTTTTACCCCCATCATTTTGGTACTTTGCATTGGTTTGGTTGTCTAAATAAATCTGTGTGTTTGGTGAGAATTAACCTTCAAAGACCCAAACAGCAGCTGGCAACCACAACCATCTAAGTTAAGCTGACATTATATTAACCCTCAAAGGCTTTAACAGCTGCTGGCGTCCAAGTGTATCTACGGATCTAAAATGTTTAATGACTTTTGAACCACTAATCCTATCAATATGTGTAAATAATTCAGGCAAAATGCAGTTTCTCCACTTTTCATGGTTATGAGATATGACCCATTTGGACGTTCAGAAGCATCATACTGAAGATGGAAACAATGTCATCTTCTACAGCAGTGTTTCTCAACCTTTTTCAGCCACAACACATATTTTACATTAGAAAAATCACAAGGCACACCACCAAACAAAAATGTCTCAAAGAGTATATTTATTGAAATATAAGGCAAATCTAGTCTCAATTTACTTACTCAATGCGAAACCTGGGCCTGTTTAGTTGAACACAAAGCTGATATTCTTGCAAGAACTGAAGGAAGACACGAAGCGCTTGGAACGGGAAAGCTGAGAGGGGTGCGTCAGCGACCCCTCGGACGGAACCCCGTTTTATGGATTGAGATCTGTATAATAGAAGCATATGACCCCCAGCCCAATCCAATCCAATCCACGGGCCCACACATCACTTGTGAGGGGGGCATTATCAACAGAATGCACTGCATCGGGGCCGGTTCACTTTCATTTTCACTTTGCAAAGGGAAACTGTTGTTGTAGAGTGGATCATTGGCTTGTGCATTCATACATATCTATAAAACGCCATTCGCTTAAAGTACCAATCAGGTGAAACTGGATAATCTTCCACGGCACACCTGATGATTTCTCATGGTACACTTGCGTGCCGCGGCACAGTGGTTGGGAGGCACTGTTCTACTGCATTGATTCACGAGTAAAATCCATGTAGTTTGACAAATGACAGTGGTTGGAGACATTTGTTTATATGTTAAATTATTGATATCTTAGGTTAAAAAAAAAAGTCACTTTTTCTTCTGTTTTGTCTGTTTCTGACATAATAATCAGCAACTTTATTCTGAGCTTTTATGAACATCCACATGATCAGTGAATTAAATATTGGAA
>JAPQRP010000016.1:32009913-32021922 GCA_037367295.1 Apogon hyalosoma | reverse complement strand
TATTGTAGTGTACTTTTAAATATGGAATTTATTTTAATAATAATAATAATAATAATAATAATAATAATAATAATAATGATAATAATAATAATAATGCATTTTATTTATAGGAGCCTTTCAGGACACTCATGTTTGAAATTAAGTCTATCTATATCTACATATTTATATCTATTTATACATGCTTTATACATTTATGACAGACTCACTGCAGAACAAAGTACATTCCCATGATCCTCGATTGTGGGCTACATTTACTCCCATTTAATAAAACACTGTAAACATTACCAACTAACCATGTCAGTGCCTTAATTTCGGAATTTAGCTCAAAGCATGACGCCTTACATGGCATTTACCAGATTTGTGGCGTTCTGGCGGAAAATCTTAAAATAACTGCACCATTTTTACAGCAAATCCGGCTGTTAAGTCGTGACATCACATCATTTACACCTACTTACGCATCCAATCCTGTTCATTCCTCTTATTCAATCTGCTGCGTTACTGTGTCTACGAACGCATAAAATAATCCAGTTCATTCCACCACTTTACATGTGATGATAAAGAGCAGGAGACGAGGATGAAGCTAAGTAGAGTTAAAAGCAGTAAAAAAAAAATTAAGTATGGCACTAGCTAAACTCAGTGCGTCTGCCAAAGTGAATCTTTATTGATTATCCTGATATAGAATAAATGTTTTATGAAGTGCTTCACATCTTAAGACACAGTGTTTCATTTGTTGGTCCTTTATCTGTGCTGTTCAGTTCAAGAAAAGGTGAAATAGGTAATGATTCATGTAAATACACAGCCGGGTATTAAGTAAAGGAATGCTCTGCTGTAGACGGACAATACTGCAGGTACCAACTATGGAAAACTGTAATTGTATTTGAGTCAAATAAATTAACCCATAAAGACCTGGTGTTACTTTTGTGGCCGCTATATTTAACCTTCTTTTTAAGCGATTTATCACAATTTATTATATTACCCTCTGTATTTTGCATTTTTCAGTGTAAATCGCGCACTTTCCTATATTTAATTCACTGATCATGTAGATATATTCATGAAAAATCATAGTACACTTTTTTGGTTTTGTTTTTAGCAAAGATATCGATAATTTAATGTAAAAACAAGTGTCTCCATCCACTGTCATTGATGCAACTCCATGGGTTTTACTGGTGAATCAGTGTTGCAGAAGATGACTGTGTTTCCACGGTAACTACGGAGCCTCTGAACGTCCAAATGGGTCATATCTGATGACCATGAAAAGATGACAAACTGCATTTTACACCAATTATTTACATGAATTGATAGAATTAGTGGCTCAACAGATATTAGACATTTTATATCAGCAGATGGTTTTGGTTGCTGGTGGTTGTTTGGGTTTTTATGGGTTAATTCAGTCTCCTCTGAACCTTTACTGGTGTCTCATTAAAGAGACTCATCTTAGGTTACGTTCAGACAGCAGGTCTTAATGCAAAATTTGTATTTTTTTGGTGAAATCTGATTTTTTTTTTTTGTTTTTTTGTGCTCGTTCATATTACACATTAAATCCGACTTCTATCTGTTTTGAGTATGAACTGATTGCGAACCTGAAGTGACCCGCATGCGCAAAAGAGGTCGTGACGTAATACGTGACCACGCAGGTACGCACTGTGTTTATGGAAGTGAATATGTTTTTCCCATGGCTTCTCCTCCTAGGACGCAGAATTGTGACATTTGTCGCATTTCAATGACATAAGGGTCGGATAAATGCGACCCGGCCGTTCAGACTGAAGTCGCATTGGAAAATATCAGATACGTTTCGGATTTAGGACCACATATGAAAGTGGCCTGGGTCAGATTTGAAAAAATTGGTTTTGTGCTGTTCACACTGTCTTGAACAGATCAGATACAGGTCACATATGGGCAAAAAAAAAAAAATCGGATTTGGGCCACATTTGAACGTAGCCATAGAGACTCCACTGTTAAAAACTTTTTTGACCTGGAAATGATTTTAATTGCATTATGATTTCAGACTGAACAACCACACTGAAAAACCCGTATGTCTGTTGGCTCTGTTTATCGACTAAAACTTTCTGCTTTAGCATTTAGCATCGGCTTAGCCATCACTCCACCTATTAGTCTGGATATTCATCAAGATAATGACAGTTAAAATTCAAAGTCCTGTGTGTAAAACTGCAAAAACCGACGAGCAGAGCTGGTATAAATACAGATTCTTTCTTCAAGCACATACAGTCGGAAAAAATGTTTAGACCATCAAAAGTCATCGAAAACAACGGTTATGCAATCCAGTTATAACTCCTGTGTGTATCATGTGACTAAAACAGACAGAAAAGAAAACATAGAATGTCTAAAAGCACTGTTTTTGTCAGTACAATGACATAGATATTGATGTAAGAACTGAAGTGATTTTGTTATTATCAAGAAAACATGGAAAATGGATAGATATCAGCTTTGAAATTAAACTACTATGAGCTATTTTTATTGGTGTCATTATATTTGTCCAAACAAATGTACCTTTAGTTGGACCAGGAATTAAAACGAACAAGAAATTGAAGAAAACGAGGGTGGTCAAATATTTTTTTCTGTAAGCACATTAGCCCTGCGATGAACTGGTGACTCATCCAGGGTGAACCCCGCCTTCGCCCATATGTTGCTGGGATTGGCTCCGGCGACTCCCGTGACCCTAGTGAGGATAAAACGGGCTCAGAAAATGAATGAATGTAAGCACATTAAATTTCATTTGTGTATGAAATGTTCTTTATAAATAAACTTTTAGGCAAAGCTGGAACTATACTGTGGTCAAAGAAGTGTGGGTTCAGCTTTTTTTACTTAAGTACAAGCTCTTAAATGCACCCTAACAGTGAAAGTACTACTGTGTGCTATGCTATACACCAAGGGGTTGTGTTTCCCGTGTGCTGTTACCACATTCATGGAGGTTGTAATCATTGCTGGTATTGTATAGATGTGCAAAGATGGAAAATAGCAAAATAAATAAATGCATTACAAATCTAATAGGATGTTACTGAAAATGTAAGAAGCTGAACATGTAGATATTAGGGAGTAAAAGTAACGGGTCATCGCAGAAAATGAAATACTCAAATAATGTACAGATGCTGGAAAAGTGTTTTGACTTTCTTATTTCTTATTTCTTATTATGTCCACTTTTTGATTAAACTACACACTTATCCCTTTTTTCCTCTTTCCAAAAGCCTCCAAATCCCCAAAGTCATTCTCAGTATAACCCACACCTGCCTCATTGTGCATGTTACCGGCCCAGCTGGCAAAGACGGGGGGCACGACGGGGTCTTGTTTCCAGGGATGTAATCCTTCACTAGAAACGAAAATCACTGCCTTCCATCTAGAGACCGGGACCACAGAAAGGAAAGGACACGCCAAGATTGGATGGTAATGAGTCAATTAATTAAAAGGTTTTTCAAAAACAGGCTCCGTCTCAGCCACACACGTTCATGAACACATAATAAAACACTGTTGCTATGGTCTTTAGAAGCAGCCAGTGACATTTCTGCCCCCCCACCCCCCAAATATCTTATTAGTGACCCCTGATTGAAATGAGGTGCATGATTGAAATTTTGCAGACACATAAAATACATGTGCACAGAAGAAGCAGGTGTGTCGTCTAATCCTGTTCACAGCTTCTTGCTTAAGGAGGGAATTGAACAGCATTAGCAGCTGTATTATAATGACCTGCACATGAGCCTTATTGACTTTTGATGTCACCACTGGTTTCCCAGAGGTGTCCACCTTCACATGCAGAAATGAACATGCACACACACACGTATAGCTTCCTTTAGTGGAGTTACCAGAAGAATATATTTAATTACATCTCAGTCAACCATGGATAAGTTTAATTAACATTTGTATATGCGTGTAAAACGTTTTTTTTTTTTTTTGCTTCTGTTTTGAAGGTATAAACCTACCTCTCTCATTTACTGTAGCTTTAGGCTGCACCTGGCTGGGAAAGGTACCAGTATTTTGTTAAATACAGAAAAAGATGTGGTTAAAAAATGAATCACAATTCACTTAATATTTACACTTTTAACATACACCCTTTTTATGAAACCCTTACTAAAGAAAACAGCCAAAATGCATGGATTAGACTTAAAGCTGCATTTGACTTTCGTCGTCAATTTTTCAGCAAATCTGTAAAACCCAAGTCATAGCCTAAGTATCGCGGATCTGTAAGTCTTTCCGTGATTATACGCCTGAATCTCTTCCCTCACGGTGAACAAATCTGAAGTGCACTCCGCCATAAACACTCCATTTGTTTACAAACAGAGCCGGTAGGTCACTCAGGCATTTTCAGAAATTTGTCGCGATGTGCATTGTGGGAAGAGGAGCGCCGCGCAGCTGCGGTAGCAAAAGTCAATGAAACCGTTTCTGTGTTTGTTGCCGCCGCGGCCATAATGATATAATAATAAACACAAAAATTTGCATTTGCGTATTACTCCATGAATCCCAACGATCTTCCACACTTTAGGGAAATAGGTTCATCAATGACAAATTATGCTGAGTTTATATGCGGGGTTTGCAGAAACAATGGCAACATTTTATTCTGACCACTGAGTCGCATCTTCATTGACTGAAAATTCGTGTTCACGCGTGTGCATGTGTCTTTGTCCATTAAAGGTTCAGACTGTTAGGCTCTGGAGTCATCGATTGCACCCGAGCAGACCTGACCTTCTTACATTCAGAAAACCAAAAAATCAGCAAGGTGGCTCCACCGATGTCGCACACACAGATGCAGAAACACACAGTCCATCGATCAGTATGACATACACTGAAGATGACAGATACTCTGACAGTAATCAGCACTGAATGTGAAGATAGACTTTCCAGAGAGCAATCCAATTTATTACTGACTGAGTGAATGATAGACAGATAGAAACACTGATGCATGAAGACAGGTGAAAAGATGAAAGGACAGTTAGGGAAGAAGAAACGGATCCAATGGAGATGTGGCTGATGACGGTACAAAGCCAGGAGTGAAAGGAGCAGAACGGGATGATGCATGTTGGAGGTCAGACAGGAGCATTTCCCCCCTATTGGTTACCTCCATCTGGGGTATAGGGTTACACACATGCACCCACGGGGACGCAACACACACACATGCACTCTACACCAATGAGAAAAAGACTGAGATTGGATTATTGATCCCATTGAGACAGCTAGATCTCAAAGGACAGCAGAGGTCTCTTTATAGGAGGACCTGTCTGGTGACAGTCACCGCTAACAGGAAAACAATAAGTGACCTTATCTCACAAAGATGAAATCAACACTTAACTCAGACAGGATCATACAACAAAAGAATAACACAGACACTTAGATTTACTCTTACACTTCATTGTGGAATTGTATGTTTAACAATGCCTCTTTTTTCTATAATAATTCAGGTATCTTGTGGCTAAACTATTAAAAAAAAAAAAAAAAAGGTTAAACGTGAAGAGGGTTGACGTTCCAACTAAGTCTCTTACCAGAACTCACCTAGGACCATCAAAACCACCAGACTGATCTCATGAAATTGCGTTGCATGTCATGCCAGTTCTTATGGCATTTAGCGTGTTATACGTACGCATTTTCATCCTTTCACATGTTATTCAACGCCATTTGAGAGCATGTCAGTGTACGCCAAGACCTCCAGTTTACGTATCCCTAACCACTAATGGTATTTTACGTGGCGTGAACATACATGTGGAAAGCTTATAATGCATACAGATAACACGCCAATTAAAAGTGGTGAGTTATCTGTACACAATTCATGATATCACGCTGAAACCACCAACAAATTAAGACAACATATCCATAGACTGTATCACTCACTGAATAAAGTATAAAGCTCATTGTTTACACACATCTGTATTATAGTATCATCAAGTTTTCTACTTCAAACTAAGACTCATTTTGATAGCCGGTCAAAATAACACTGTCTTATAATCTTTATGTAATGTGTGAGCTGATAGTTTACATTATAGCTCTGTTAGCTTAGCTCTGTTTTTAGACTGAAAACAGCCACAAATTAACTCTGTGTTCTGTATGGTTTGTGCTGTCAATAGCTGCATTAAAGATCTGTTTGGAATCGAACAAACAAGGTCAGAACTGTCACAGTTTAGTCTGAACTGCGAATTAACAAACAGTAACTTAGCAAAAATAACATCAGATAATAACTTTATACCTTCATAAACCTCATAATCAAACTCACTTGTGTGGAAAAAATGCAGACCGGTCCCATGAAATCGCGTTGTATGTCACGCCAGTTCTTATGGCGTTTGGCGTGCTATACATAAACATTTTCATCCTTTCGCGTGATATTCAACGCCATTTGATTGCGTGTCAGTTTACGCCAAAATCTCTGGTTTTCATATTCGTAACAGCTAATCGCGTGGTATTTGACGGAGCGTGAACATACATGCGGAAAGCTTATAATGCATACAGACAACACTCCAATTAAAAGTGTTGTGTATATTTATGCAATTCATGCTATCACGTTGAAGAAATGCTACCATTTCAGCGTCAAACTCCATTCTTTTCTTTTAGAGGTGTGTCCAGTGGAGAAAAGTTGTTTCTTAGTGGTTCTCATTCCATCTCATCAATTTCTGATGCTTTGGTCTGAGGTCAAAGTCGTCTTCACCACGGGAGACTCATTACTCCCTCTAGTGGTCACATAAATAATCCAAATCGTCAGCATAAATATGTCATTGTAATCCAATACATCTGCATATTTATTCTAACTTCAGTGCTCTCTATACTTATCACTATAATGATAATTTTAGGTCTTTTAAGAAATATTTTAAAGTAGAAATGCGTCATATATTTCCTTTAACATGCAATTTTGAAGAAACTCCTGTGTGAGCCTCAGGCTATGGGGTTATGGGGAGTGTTCACCCATATCATGTGACACACATGTAGAAAAAACACAGGGACCAAAAACAGAAAGACACTCCCCATCACCAGCTCCCATTGTGACCTGGAGACTAACCTCTCTGATCCACAACCAATTGAGGCAGATTACTGGACTGAGTACAGAGAAAGATGAGAAAAAACCTTTAGTCATCCCTGGAGGGAAAATTGGTCTTTGCGGCGGCATAATTGGATACAACAACAAAGAATTTAAGGCAAGGAATAGACTTTATAAATATACCACCAATTTCAGCAGCGACACAGTGTGTTCCATTACAATGAGGGACTGAATGAGCAGAAATTTAGTTTAAATTGAAAAAACATTAACAGAGCCTCCAAAAAAAAAAAAAAAAAAGTAGTATTCACCTGAGTCTTTTAATCACTGGTGTTAGTGCTCACATGTGAATGCATCTTTTTCATAACAGAGACATTCCATCAGGATAAAGTGGTGAAACACTGATACGCTGGTAACAGAAGGTCTTCATTTGGACATTTCAAGGTGTGTTAGCGGAAACAGTCCAGCTTTTATTTATTGTCTTGGAAACTTTCCCATGGATAAGAGCAGGTCATCATAACAGCATCTTTCAAAATACTTAGAAATCTGGACCCATAAGACTAAGCATATATATGTGTATATATATATATATATATATACTTTCTCCAATTATTTGTTATTTTGTTTTTCTGTGTAGTACAGGCCTCAAACATGCAGCTTGGGGGCCAAAGGGTCCAGTCTGGCCCATGAGATGAATTTGTGAAATGCAAAAATTATACTGAAGATATTAACCCTCTATAGGGCACTCATTGAAATACTCTGAAATTAAAAATTTTAACCTTCGTATGTTACTGGACATCGCCATCTCCCTCCTCTTGCCATAAATCATCTGAGCAGCACTTGCTAAAAAGTAAACACATGTAATAAAACAACTGTTATAAGGTCATAAACTGACAAAAATCACTTATATTCACTATTTACAGCTTTGAAATGTCTATAAAATCTCTCTGAATTACTGTATAGTGTTATAAAAACCAACATGCTTCTGGACCTCACTGAAGCACGAGATCGGCCCCATAGTTAATGTTTGCGGAAATTACCAAAAATAGTCACTTGCCCGATAAAGGGTTAATCATTTTAGTTCGGGTTCCACATACAGACCAATTTAATCTCAAGTGGGTCGGATGAGTAAAATACTATCATAATAACCTATAAATACTCACAACTCCAAATTTTTCTTTGTAAATGTAAATATTTTCCAGTCACTTTACTGTATTTATACCAAAACAAACTATCGTTTCACAAAAATGTGAATAACCCGAACAAATACGAACATTTTGAAATGTCTGAAGTGTAACTTTACCAATATTCTGCCTGTTATGAGATGTTTTGTGTATTTGTTGATCCACTGTGATCTGTGAGTTGTAATTTACATGTGTAAATGATAAACTGAGACATAATATTGTCAAAAATTGCACTTGGTTTTCTTAAGAAATGTCAGTTTCTTCATGTTATCCACATTGTTTTAAAGGATAGTTGGTAGATGTAAACACTTTCATCGCATAATTTTACTTTTTTTCTCTCTAAAACATAGAGGAAAGTTTGAACTTGACATTATTTATATATAATTATGTTATTATTTTACTGGTCCGGCCCACTTCAGATCAAATGTTGCTTAATGTGGCCCCTGAATTAAAATGAGTTTGACACCCCTGCTCTATAGTTTCAGCAGTCATTACTGTCAGGATTACTCCAAAGGTCCAGAAAATTAAGGAAATATCTCACAATACACTGCAATACAGATGCCCAGAGAACACAAACATTTAGAGGCAGTTTCCAAACTTAGTGCTGGCTTAAAACAAATGAACATATCTGAAGTGTTGAATGTTTCCTAAACTTAAAACATGGCAAAGCATTCTTTATTTAGACATTCCTTTACTTGAGTAGAAGTGTCGATGATTACGTGCAAAAAAAAAAACGATTCAACTTTTTTTTACTTGAGCACAAGTGAAAAAGTAAGAAATAACCCTTGAGAATGTTCTGTGCAAAGCCATGTTAATATACTACAAAGACTATTCTGACTTCAAATGAAATTAAAAATACACTGAAGACTTTAAAAACTGTACTCCAGTGCACACATCAACAACTCTCCTCAGTCCATTTCCTCTTTCTTCTCTGTTTTTGTTTTTGCATATTCAACGTAATGGTGGACACCCTAAAGGACGATCGTTTTTGTGTTGTTTGTCCCATCAGATTCAAGTTGGCCTTGATATTAGGAAAGCACACAGTCACGTGAACTAAAAGTAAACAGTAAATTCTAATAATAAGTAGGGAGTAGAAGTAAAAAGTTGTCAAACAAGTTAATACTTAAGTACAGGTTTCTGCAAGTTAAATTTAAGACTTTTTAAGACTATTTAGAATTCAATGCCTATTTCGCAGCCATACTGGCAAAAATGTGTGACTCCTGGAATTTAGGAAAATGTATTTATCTATTCGAGCGCCTTGATTCCCCCTGTTCTAAGTCATTTCTCATCGGGGGGTTACAAAGTTAGCGATAATTGGTTCCTTATTTCAATATAATTTTTCGGGTTGGAATCGAGTCGACTAACGTTACTTTCTTTGCAGTTTGGACACATTTAAACACAACACAGCAAACAAACACGTTTATGGCAACATCATTTAAGACCTACCATGTCAAATGTAAAACCTTTTAAAGACTTTTTTAAGGTATTAAATGCAGATTTGTAAATTCAGGACTTTTAAGACTTTTTAAGACCCCGCGGGAACGCTGTAAGTAAATTGTATAAATGTGAAAACTCCATCTAAGTATTTAAGTATGTATTCATCAGTGTATAATCATGTGAAAATAAGCACCGGTGTAATAACCAGTATGTTTTTGTTACTTTAGATTATATCTACTAAGAAAGTGACTCACCTTTCACCGGCTCCACCATGTTCCTACCGTTGCCTACGGTTTTTTTCTGTTTCATAGCAGGAGTGTCAGTCAGAGTATTGCCTTGAAAATAAAATGCTCAGATCAGAAGAAAGAAACTTTGTCTTTCATGAAGATTATTCATTCATTTGTTGCAATATTCAACTGCACCACTAGATTCCACTAAATATTACACTCTGTAACCGTACATCGAATATCATCAGAACATGTGGTCTCACAGGAATCATATGATCTGAACAACATGGGACCTTTACAGAAAGTAAACATCCACCAAGAAAAACAAAAGAATTCCCACCTTAAACTGCGCTAAAAACTCACTGGAGTATCGTTAAACTTTAGCTTTAGGCAGTGCAACTGGTGAGTGACGTTCCCCTCAGGGCTCCGTGCACTGGGATTCCACTGGTTGCTGATACTCTCCAGTTCTGGAAATACATACATATGATACTGGTTTCACATGCCAATACTGACTAATTCCCATTAATGTTGTGGAAGAGCCCAGCCGGGGACTGGAGTTGAGAATTAGCACTAGCTTTAAACTCTATATGCATCACATCAGCTGCAAGCTTGTAACTATGTTGGACTGCATTGTCCCTGTCAAATAAATAAATAAATAAATAAATAAATACTTGTTGCCCTTGACATGTGCTGTACATGTTAAGTTGCTTCTTCAACATTAGGAAATATTCAAAGGTACACTCATGTATCCTCCAGCCTGTAGTGCGTGTTACCTTGTGAACACTAGTCCTACAACTTGATAACACATATCTGCAGTTTAGTTATAAAATATTGTTAAAACAAAATTTTATGTGCTGTGTTTAGCATAGTTGAAAGTTAATGGAAAAAATAAAAATTGAAAAACGCAATAAAGACTTTAACCCTTAAAGACCTGGTGCTACTTTTATGGCAGTTTCTAAATGATTTTTTTTTCTCTCCGTTTAAGCTTTAAGTGATTTATCACCATTTATTCTAACACTGTGCTCTATATTTTGCCTTTTTCAGTGAAAACCAGGTATTTTCCTTTATTTAATTCACTGATCATGTAGATGTTCATAACAGCTCCGAGTAAAGTTGAAGGATATTATATCAAAAACAGAGAAAACTGAAGAAAATGTGTCATTTTCAGCAAATATATGAAAAACTGCACATGAACCAAGTGTGTCCATCCACTGCCATTCATCAAACTCCATGGGTTTTACTGGTGAATCAGTGTTGTAGAAGATGACAGTGTTTCCACGGTAACTACAGAGCCTCTGAACGTCCACATGGGTCATATCTGATGACCATGAGAAGATGAAGAATTGTATTTTACACCAGTTATTAGATGAGTAGATGCTTTTGGTCAGTGGTGGATGTTTGGGTGTTTATAATTCATTTATGGTTCCTAATATAGAACATCATACCATAAAGTAGTGGACCGAACTCTTACTAAAAAATAAGACATATAGAGATAGTGTCAAATGCTGTTTTACTTCTATGTCTGAGAAGGTTTCAGAAACATCCCGTCCAAGTCTCAAACATCCAGAATTGCAGCTAATGTCCCTCTGGTGGCTGAGACTACATAACCTTACACTAATGCCTAGCCCTGTTGTTATGTCAGGTTTGGTGGTTCAGTGTAAAATCAAGTCATATACAGTCAGATCAAATGGAAAATCATTTGGAATCAACCCCAGACATTTTATCTGCTTCATTTGCAGTAGAATAATCAGGGAACTGGACACATCTGGACACGAAGCTGCTTGTCAGTCAGTTGTCCAATTATTTTTGAGGGACTAAGTCTATTATCCACATTTCAATCACATCTTGATTGCTTCACCGCTGTGTTGGTGTGCAGACTAAAAACTACAAAATTAGTGTCACTTTCCAGATACTTAAGAATGTGACTGTAAATCCCAGTTAGGACAAGCTTTAATTTTCTTTCTGTTTTACCTAAGGCTATTTCAGCATTTCTGCAGATACATTCTACTGCTAGTTTCTACATGTATAGATTCTTATTCCTACAGTTGTGCTCATAAGTTTACATACCCTGACTGAATGCACATGGGACAGTCTTGAATGTTCCAACATTACAATGACCAAAAACATAAGGCCAAGTGGAGCTGTCACTGGAACAGCAGAAAAAAGTGAAGGTGAAGGAGTGTCCATGTGAGTCTGC
>JAPQRP010000016.1:31993770-32008171 GCA_037367295.1 Apogon hyalosoma | reverse complement strand
GTATTATCATTCATATTCTGTGAAAAATGGACAAAGAATCACAAATTCTGCTGGGGTATGTAAACTTATGAGCACAAGTGTTAGAAAGTTCAGTCCAACTTAAAAAATATAAGAGTCGTCGTCAGGTTCATTAAACAGCAGCAGAATTCAGTCCTTCAGCAATGTCAACAACGTCTGCCTGTCTCCTCCCTGGAAATGTCTTCTTAACCCTTTAAGGGCAAAGCTTGACCTGGTATCATACTTCAGCAGCCACCAGACAAAAAACAAACTACCATGGAGCTCGTCAGATGTAGATGGGGGCATTTATCATCAGTTAGCAGCTGTAATACACTGTCATTTATCAATATGTCATAATGGCTTTGTTGTGGCACTCGAACTAAATGCAATCTACACAATCCCTCACAATTAGATTTTTTTCCCCCCCACAACTCTGTGTATACATGAGTTCATAAAGGGAAGAAGAAAGGGATGTGGAGATGAAGAGGAATCAGACATGCATTCCTGGGTTGAAGCCGCAGCAGGTCTGTACAAACATGCTCCATGTGGTAGGAATGATCAGCCTTCGAGAGGTCACTGTTTGCCTTTATATCCAACTGTTTGGACAGGACTCCAACAATCACACTGATCCCAGCTAACCGGGGCATTTAAGCAAGTGCCCTGCATGACAAAGCTGCAACACACATTTGTTAGGTATTAACTTGCTATACAGCTCTTACCGATCCTGAACTATGCTGTCTAAATATTTGGGAGAGGTTTAAGATAACTGGTGATCTCAAGGAACATGCTGGTTTGAGTTTGAGAGTGTGTATTTTATTTAGAAGGTATTTTCCACAGATCATGGAAGTGCTTACAATGACAATAAGCGCCGGATTCTGACAGCAATAATTAAATTATTATTACTCCTTATCTGACAAAAGAAGAAAATTAATAAAGTAGGGACATGGTTTAACAGGGTTTTTATCTTTTTTCCAGAACTGTTCTATGTTCAACCCTGAAAACAGAAGAAACCAGACTTGTGTGCACTATATTATAATTTTGTTCTAAATTGTGTAGCTTTTAGAATATTCACACCCAGCATCCACACTAATCCAGCATTTTAGGAAACCTGAAATAAGCTTTTGGAAACACTGCTGACCATTTTACCCTGAGACTGTGCTATAGTCTGCACAAAGACTTCGGCATGATTGGGTCTAATCCGTTACCAATACTGTTTTATCAGCTCACCTCAGGTCAGTGCAGCATTTTTGGGGGTCTCCATTGCATGAAAGCATGGGCCACCACATACCATCAGATGCGATTTAGAGTTTCAACTTCACAGAGGTTCTAAGCTAGCAAAAGCAATTCTAAACATGGCATAAAATTATGCCGGTCACAGATTCTTGTTCATCCAGAATTTTCACTGTGTCAACGCGTATGTGTTATAATATCATGTTGTGATGTACAACACCGAGCCAAACCTGTCAGACTCTAAATTGACCATTGATCTGAAGGTGAAACTACATTTTTGCCTGAAAATATCTTAAAATAATTGTTGTTGTTTTGGAAGTTATGACAGTTTTAGGTGTCATTCTTCACCAGTGTTACCTTAAACATAGCAGCAGTCGTGATTAAGAATATGTCACTGTGTTGCTGTGGGGGAAAAAAAACTAAGCTGAGAAAATTCAATGCCGAAAATGCAGTTTGTTGGAGCCAGATGAGGTGATACTATCAATGGAAAAGCGGCACGAGTGACTGTAGAGAGTATAAGGGAATGGAAGGAGGGATCATGACATCACCCACCAATCACCCCCCATTTTGTGTTTGGCCACATCACAGTGTTGTTTATTTGGAACCGGACGTGACAGGCGTAAGTCTATGGGAGCCAGCATCTAGTGGCGATCAGCTGTATTACACTTTACGACAATTGCAACGATTGACGCTTCACAGTCTCTCTCACGTCCCACGGTATCAACGTCATATCACGAATTCCCTACAGATAGCACGCCACTTTTAACTGGCGTGCTATCTGTACGCATTATTAGCTTTCCGCGTATATGTTCACACCGCGCCAGATACCACACGATTAGTGGTTAGGGGATACAGATATTACGGTTACGGATATGTAAACTGGACATCTTGGCGTACATTGATATGCAATTAAATGGCATTGAATAACATGTGAAAGCATGAAAATGCGCACGTATAGCACACCCAATGCCATAAGAACTGGCATGACATACAACACCATTTCATGAGCTCAGTCTGCATGGCTTAAAAATCCACTGCACTGACCCATAAGACGAGCGGTCATGAACATAAGGACAATGTTTAGTGAGGTTAAAGAAGTACATAGTGATTGAAGTATAATTTTAAAAAAAACAGATTAGTTGGTATGATGCATCACCACAAACAGATGAGTGGAATCTATTGTCTTTGTTTTGCATGTCTTCTGATACATCACCACCCACCCTGCTTCTGTCAATGGACAAATTACAGCTACAGCTATTGATCTGGACAGATATAGTTTTCACATATGGATGCTTCTATGAAACAGGACATGGGGGCTAAAAATGCAAACCAGATGTAGAATAATGTCATGAAGCACGTTTGGAAGCACTTTGGGTCTATTTTAAAAAATAAATACTTACTGAGATAAAAGAGAAACTATTTTTCAGATAAAACACATTTTTATATTATTTTGCATCATTTTCAATACAAAAATCCGCATGTAACACAGTCGAAAGGACACAAAAATTACACGCTACTATTTCTATTTCTTTTTAGTATCTCTTTATTCTCTCACAAGTACATTTTAGGAATTGAACTTATTATGCAAGGCAGAGTGTTTCACAAAAATGGCCGCTGTTGCAAAATAATGTGTGATTTATTTGTGTTTAAATGGACAGGTTCTGCATGTAATGCCAGTGGACACAATGGGTTACACACGAAACCTGAAATGAGACTGAGATTCATGAAAAACCCACATGTCTGGATTAACCCTAACCACTAGGATCGTCAAACTTAACACAGTGTCTTTATTTATAGTCCATACAAGACCATTTACAGCCATGTTTTCCAGATCAAATGCACTGACACCTATAGGTAGTTTTTCATGTCTCAATTTTGGTCCTATTTTTGGCCCCAATATTTTATTAAAAATTCATTAATTTTCGGATGGCTGAGAGCAAGAGTATAATTTTTGTGCATTTATCTGAGGTCATCATTAGGTACATCCTGGGGGAAAACATGTCTAAATTTGATTTTTATTATTGGGTCTAAAAAGCTGGAAAAGTGCCAGGTACCAAAATGAACCCAGTTTCATAGAAGCACAAATACACACATTAGTGTGGACGCTGCCTTAGAAACCTGTAAATTTAATTCTCCACATCTTGCAGGAATCTGTTTTATTTGAAAGTGATCATCATCTGGTATTTGGTGCCGTCACTCATGCGTTCCTATTGAAATATTTCAGCGAATTACCAGGTATTTACCAATAAACCTTTAAATCATTTCTGTATACTTCCCTTCTATCCACAGTTCACATCACACTTCCCCTCTGTGTTAGTTAGCACCATCTCTCCCTCACATTGCTCATCTCTAACACTGATGTGTGTTTGTCAGCTCCTGGCCAGTCATAGTCAGTTCGTGCCAGGCGCTGGCACAGTGTCAGCCGAGCTATTGAAAGCGAAAGCTCATGAATCTATTTCAGCATTTCCATCCGCTGACAGAAAGACAGGAATGGGTGAAGGGAACGGGAGCCCTCAGCGTGTCCTTATTCAGCCATTCATCTGTGCCCAGTAGCACCTACAGGAACTTCCACTGCTCCGTGATTATCACCAATTAGGAAATCCACATGGAAAAGACCAGATAAAATAAAAGAAAGCATGTTATCATCATCTCCACTGCAGGATGGAAAAACACCAAAGGAGTGAGGCGGTTTCAGAGAAAATTAAGAATAAGAATTACAGGAAGCGGAATGCAGCCATTTTTGGCCAGTGTGGAGGAAGGGATCTTTAATTAGAATGTGTTGAGAGATCATAGTTTCCCTTAGAGCTATCGGGCCTTTTCATGTTTATATAATGCATATGCATGGGCTGGAGCAATCATCTGAAACCAGATACCCAATTTCACCTAGTGGAGCTGAAAAGGTTCACTGAGCGTTACATTTTTTTGGACTTTAGGATTCGTGCTGAAAGGTAAAAGTTGAGCTTCGACGCTGGTTTGAATCACAAAAGGCCGACATCCGAGCTTTGAGATATTCACTGTCTACAAAATATAAACAATATGTGTTTTGAGGCATTTCCCCAAAACGCAGGATCATAGGAAAGTATCAAGTCATGGCAGGATGTATTATGGGATGTGGATAATTCGCATAAATGTGCTTCATCTTCTAAAAGGGGAGCGCATACTGTACCAATGGTGTGAAAGCATGTCATCTTACGGCCCCAAGACTAAGAGCTTTGACGTCTGCCAGCATCGTCAGAATCAGAGCAGATCCCCGAAGACGATCTGACAGCAATCACAGCGAATAACTCCCCCGCCCCCTTTCCTCATATGAACCAGCAATAATATGATGCTGGATTAATTTTTGTTCCTCTCAGTAAGCTATGAAGGAGAAGAAAAAAAAATGCTTAGTGTCCAAAATAATGAAACATTCCATGACACGTCCTTATCAGCCAAATGAAAAAATCACATTATCTTCAAAAAGAGGGTTTAAATGCCTGCCCGCCCGCCCGTTTGCGGTACCTCGAGCTGCATGGGGAATATCAACTGAGAGACAGTAATTCGCTCAAGCGCTTAATATTCAGTTCTCAGCTATGTAATATGCAAATTCACGGGGGTCATGCAGAAGTCATACTGAAAAAAAAAAAATTCCTTAAACTTAATTTGAGAGGCAGTTGGAGATTTTTCTAAGAAAATCAGTCAGTTATGGATAGGGTTCAGTAAAAGTCAAACTGGCAGACTCCTCCAGGGAGCAGAGAGGTCCCTGCAGCCCTGACACAAGTTGATCTCTTCAGATTCACTGCGCCTGCACTCTTTTAAACCCCACAGCTACCACATTAACACTGAGCATCTCCATCAGTTTTCCCATAGGAATCAAATGCAGCAGTGGCGCACTTGTCCTACAAATGAGGTGGTGAAACCTGTTAGGCCTGCAGAAAAAAAAAAAAACAAAACACATATAGACTTTGTGCAAGACTAATTTACTGACACTAAACAGGTGACAGTATCCATGCATGCAACTTTGCACTATTGGGAGTAACACGTTGCAAAAGTAATCTATTACAGTAATGGATTAATTTTTGCTGTAATTACTAATCATATCACTCATTATCTAAACCCACTTTATCCTCACTAGGGTCACGGGGGTCGCTGGAGCCTATTCCAGCTACTTATGGGCAAGGCCGAGTATATCCTGGACATGTCGCCAGGTCATCGCAGGGCTGACGTATAGAGACAGTCACTGTCATGCCTATGGGCAATTTAGATGAACCTATCAGTGCATGTCTTTGGATGGTGGGAAGAAGCCGGAGTACCCGAAGAGAACGCACACAGACACGAGGAAAAACATACAAACTCCACACAGAAAGGTCCCACCCCCATCGACTGGTGTTGGAATCGAACCCAGGACCTTCTTGAAAAACCCAACAAAACTGTGACACCTTAAGAAATAAAAAATGCAGCAGGTAAGTTCTATTTCCTGTTGGTGTTCAGCCAATGGGTGAAGACGGCAGAAGACGGTCCATTGTCCACATGGACGTACGCTCACTACTAACCCTAACCCTGCTTTAAGAAGCTAGTTAGCATTAGCATGATCCCTGTGGTCAGCAATGACAAGGGAAGCTAATGTTTCTATGACTAGTTAGAATTCTTTATCGGTTCCTGCTGGGATTCAAACATCGTAGACTATAGCGTTACTTACTGAGCTATCCATCCACATGTACTTGGGAGTGCAAATTTATGCATCCCAAGGCTTTCCTATCTCTTGTATTGGGGGATTTGCGCCATTTATGATGAGAATCTGTATATAACTCAAAAGTAATACAAGATTCATGTAACGCATTACAATTTTGAGACTAATATTATAAGGTAAGGAATTACTTTTAAATAACACTAACAAGTAATCTGTAATGTATTGCAGTTTGGAAGTCACTTACATTCGTGCATATACATCATCTAGTTTGTACAAGAAAATGCACAAGCAACAAACTAACCATGCAAATAGAGGACACATCACTGGTACCAGATATTGATAAGCTCATATTGCTATTAAGATCAAGATATAAACTGAGTGTGAGTTGTTGGCTGTTAAAATGATAAAGCTGTTGCAAACCTCGAAACCACTGAGAATGGGTTATCGATCTTTCTCCAACGGCTCCAGATGTGTCATTTTGTTGTGGCTGCATGCTTTGTAAATTCTATCCTGGTCTGATATCGTATGTCCGGTAACAATCGGGGATTGCTGTCCTCATGATAGCGTGGGTGATGCTGAAAAGGGACAGAGAAGGCTGCGCCACAGGGCCCGTTAATCGTTGCCAGAGAGGAAGAATTAGCCATTTGAAGATGGGCAGGACTGATAGAGGGATCATGAAGCTATTAACCTCTAAACAAGCTGCTGAGAGCCCAGCAGATGGCAGGGCTGATGGTGAGTGTGCTGCCAGATTGGGCTGTGAGCAGAACAACAGCACAGACTTCTCATGGATGCTGATAGAGGGGTCCTCCCCAGGCAGCAGTGTATGTTTGCAAACTGTGTGTGTGTGTGTGTGTGTGTGTGTGTGTGTGTATGCATGTATTGTGTGTATGATGGAGTGCAAACCTGGCAACGGTTGGAAATATATTGACATGGATGTTTGTTGGCTTGAAAAAAAAAAACAAAAATAAACCATTGGTATAGCAGCCAAGAAAGTTCAGTGCACTGCAAGTAAAAGAAAAATCAGAAGTAACGGAAGACAAATCTTCATCGGTTCTGTCTTATGTGTGCTGCAAAAACCCACAGAGCAAACAATAAGCAGTGTTGTGCAAGTTACTTCCAAACTGTAATATAGTACAGATCACTTGTTACTGTTATTTAAAAGTAATTCCTTACCTTACAATACTGCTGTCTCAGAATTGTAATGTGTTACATGACTCCTGTATTACTTTGGAGTTACATACAGATTCATGTCATAAATGGCACGTGCACAGTAGAACAGTAGAACCACAGTAGAACCAGCAGAGCCTTGGGACGCATACATTTATGCCCTGAAGTACATGTGGACGGATAGCTCAGTAAGTAACGTTACAGTCTACGATGTTCGAATCCCAGCAGGACTGCGTTTCTTTCAACATTTTACATGTTCAAACAGGGGGCGTGGTGCTGAGGACGCCGGTAGATAAATCCACAACTGATAAAGAATCCTAACTCGTCATAGAAACGTTAGCTTACCTTGTCATTGCTGGTCACAGGGATCATGCTAACTAGCTTCTGTAAAGCAGGGTTAGGGTTAGTAATGAGCATACGTCCATGTGGATGATGGACTGTCTTCTGCCGTCTGCACCCATTGGCTGAACACCAACAGGAAATGGAACTTTATGGACACATTTTTGATTCCTTAAGGTCTCACAGTCTTGCTTGGTTTTTTATGTTTTTTTATTTATTTATTTTTTCATTTGAGCAGTTAAATTGTGGGCGACAAGTGTGTTATAATACAAGCACTACTGAACATGTACCGAGTAAAATATTACTGAAAATTGATTAGTAAAGCCTTACACAACTACGTTACAGCAAAAAGTAATCTGTTACTGTAATGCATTACTTTTGTAAGGCATTACTCCTAACCCGAGGCGCCACCAGGAATTCTGGGTCCCATGAAAGCTAAAAATTGTGGGCTGTTCATAAAATATGTCGGAGTGGGGTGGGGGGGTCAGTGGGTGGGTGGGGGTTGTTGTATACATGGCGGTGCGCTCCATAACTAACGCTGCCATTAAACCAAAAGTGAAACGTAACATACTTTCCGACTCCTGGCCTCTATGCCTCTGTTACACGGCGGATTTCCACAACTTCTAACCTATATCCACTGGACCCCTCCCTCCACTGCTCTATGGGCCCCCCAGTTATGTTGGGCCCCACGAATTTGTCATGTTTACCCCCCTTATACGGCGCCCCAGCTCCTAACACTGACAACAGGCAACTCCAAGTAATTGTATTGCATGTGTTTCCAGTGTTCTCTGTATATTCTTATTACTGTCAGTTCTCCGTTTTCTTAATTTGCTTGTGTTTTGTGCATTTGTATGGCCTCCTCTTCGCTCTATTGTCCAGGGAACGCTGGTATGTTAAGCCCACACTGTTTCTACTTACGTGGTCACGACCTCTATCTGATTTTGGAACGTATTTATAACCACACATGTTGCCTAATGACACATTTTATGCAAAGCACAAACCTCTAGCCTCAACTCTAAAGCATGTATACACAACAGAAAAAAAATGGATGTGACAGGGCGCTCACAACTTCCTGACTCTCCACCATCATCCCAGTCAAGTTGAAACCACACACGTCAGTGGAAATTAGGTACACCGCAATTGAGACCATGAAGCATCTATACTCACTCGGCTTCAACTTTGTTGTCTACGTGTGTATAATTGTGTTTGACTTCTGCCAGCCATTTGTTTACAGTTCATGAGGAAAAAAAACGTGTTCAAGTTGACAACGGTAAACCAAGCAGGATAGAGACAACCAAAGCAAACTGAAAGGAAAAGAGATGAAAGCTCAGTGGGAAACTGTGTGAAAGTCTGTTTTTTTCCCAAATGAAGACATCAAGGTGGAGTCTACACATACATGTCTTGAGTCTGCGGTAAGAGTACAAAGCTAAACAGAGGAGCAGTGCTGTGCTAATTGGAGTTAGTTATGGAGGCTCTGACAGTAGTTGACAGGATTTCATGGTGTGATGCTGGGATTGTACCTACGGAAATGTGATTGGGAATTGTTACCTGCACCAAGGAAGTTATGTTCTTACCGGTATTTGTCTGTTAGCAATCTGGACTCCACACTTTTGGTCATCTTGATGTTTTCTGTTTGCGATTTATGATAAAAACGATCTCATTTTAGACTTAGACAAACTTTATTGATCCACAAGGCAAATTATTTGGTCACAATACTTCAGTTGGATATAAAAACACTCTTGAAAAAAAAAAAAAAATGAAGATATAAAAGCAATAAATAATATAAATAGGATACACTAATAAAGCAGGAAAAAAATGACAAGATTTGTTTATGTACAACTCTACAAATATGCACTATGTACATACAGGTGTGAAAGTGACTAAGGTGCAGTAATGTGATTTTTTTTAAGTTACGACACAATTTTAATAATCAGATCTGATGTGTTTACATGCACTTCAGAAATGTGAAAATCAAAAAACGCCGGTTTAGACAATTCAGTCCATTATCCAGTTTCTTTTGGAGTACGTACGTGTGTAGTGACGGTGACCCAAGCTTCCTATTATTAACTTCAGCTCACATTTAACTATATCAAATCCATTTTCTATGATTTATTTTCCTTTTTTTCCTCTTCTCTTCTTTATTGTTTTTGGGTTTTGTTTTTTTGTTTTTTTTTTACACATGCATAGATGTAAAAGAACACAGTTAATCACATTGACAGATATACATGCATAAAGACACTGGGGCATTGGAGAGAAGTCCACGTGTGTTAATCCTATTTCAAATGATAATAACAATAATAATAAAGCATTTCACATTATGCTGTTTATATGATCCCTTTAATAATCTGATAACAGAATTCAGATAACAATCAGAGTTTTAGTGTACACAAAAACAGGCTCAGTGATGACAAATGATTGAATTTTGACTTTTCTCGGTCAAAAGTCAGAAAACATTGTGAATGTTAAAAAAGAAATTCTGCCAATAGCGTGGTATTTTACGCAGTGCGAACACACACCCGGAAAGCTTATGATGCGTACAGATAACACGGCACTTTTAATCGGGGTGTTATCTGTACGCAATTCGTGATATCACGTTGCAATAACATAAAATAACTCAAATATAAGGTAAAAAAAAAAAACAGTTAAGTAAAATGAACAAAAACAAACTCTGAAGCATTTATAAGTATAGATGATAATGTAAAAAAAAATAACCCAAAAGACAAAAATAATGCAATGACATTTACTGAAATATAAAATTATATAATGACAGTCATTATTGATTCGCGACAAAACACCTGAACTCAAAAGTCCATTCTTATGCATGTATACAAATACTTATAACACAATCTCTAGACGATCTCAAATGCCATATTTATGTACTGGGGGGATTTTCCCACTGGTATAATATTGCTCTTGCTATGTTTTATTCAGATAAAGCCTTTGGAAAAACACTGAAATAGACTTGATGAAAAGGTGAGACTTAAAAGTTGCTGAATGCAGTTTTTGATTCTGCAGAGCTTTGGTTGGAAGGTGAAAGCAGAAGCTAAGGTAGTGTTAGAGGGGAAACAAGTCCAGCGGGAGGCAGTGGAGTGATTCTGCACCAACACCGGGATTTTACTGGTCTTCCTAGAGGCTTCAGCCTTTAGCTACGCCTCCAGGTACATGAAGTGAAAGTTATAAAAATGAATACTGATTGCAGAGACCGGTGAAATACTGTTACGGGTCAAAAGGATGTGGTAAAGGTCACGTGGTTTGCGTAGAGGGGGATTTTTAGGGGAGTTGTACGTTAATTAGCTCATACTTTCATAATGACATGTGGCGTTCTTATCCCTATAGATCCCTATAGAGCTCCACTTAAAGCTCTGGGTAGCACACGTAATCCTCGCAGCTGAGAAATGAGTCATCACACATACATGCGAACACACAGAGAGATAAGGCTCTTTACACTTGTGAGGACTTTTGTACGTTTATTTCATTACCAGTGTTGAAAGACAGGACTTCGGCGACGTGGCTTCTTGCAAACCTGTTTACGTTACAGATGACGCACATGGGATGTTCACCTCTGAAGTTCATTAAAAATAATTTCACTGCAATAATTAAGCAGCACTGAACTAAATAAGTACATTTAAACTGCATGTACTTCACAACATTAACGTAAAGTAAATAACTAATACGTGTGAAAGTATGTTGACCGCAGGCAGGTACAACAGACATCTCGACTTTAGTTTCTAATATTCTGATATAGGATTATTCAATTATGTTTAGGCACTTGACTTTGTTAAGGATACAGAAGGATGATATATTTACATAAAATGTAGGTTAGTATTTCCAGTCTATAAGATTTAGGCAGAATCAGTGGGTGCTAAATGCAAAATGCGATACAATATTAATGATTATATTTTCACCGGTGTATAATCCCGCGCAAACAAGTGGTGCCAGGTACAACAAACCCCGCCCCTCGCGAACGTTTTACCTGATTTCCCTATCTCTTATCGTTACGAAAACACATTTTTGGTGACCTTGACCTTTGACCTACATTCACCAGAATTTAATGGGCTCTATTCTGGACCACCTCGCACCTTTCCTAAAAATTTAAAGCCCTTCTTAAAACCCACCTCTTCTCTTTGGCTTTTTCACATCACATATGTAGGATGTCGATTTTATGTGCACGGATATTTTATCTGGGGTGGACAGTCTATTTATTATTTATTTATCGTGTCTCAATGTGTTTTTATTTTAGTAATGTTTTTTATCTTTTATTATGTTTTATTGTATTTATTTTATTGTACAGCACTTTGGAAACCTCTGTGGTTGTTTAAATTTGTGCTCTATAAGTAAATATGGATTGGATTGGAAAATTTCATGGAAATTGGTCCAGTAGTTTTTGCGTAAAGTTGCTGACAAACCTAAAAAAACAAACCAAAAACAATACCCTTGCCTCCCCTTCGGGGGGCGGGATAATTAAGTGTGTTTTCTCACTGCGTACCTGAGTCTGTACCGTACTTGGATACGTTCACACCTTTCCCGTAGATGTCGCGTTCACAAGCACGTACCGTGGCCCGTTCCTGTGTACGAGTGGGTGCTACAGGGCCGAAACAGTAGGTGGCGGAGTGGAAGGAATTCTGTCGCTATCCAACAAATGCAGAAGCCAGAAGAAGACAAACCCTTAGGTCATCAAGCGAGCGACTGTTCTGTTCATTTGTCTACAATGGCAGTAATACTTTTCTATCTGTTAGCCTGTTTGAGGCAAAGTGAAGAAGCGCGACCTTTGTTGTCCCTGATAAGGTCGATAAGGCGAGCCCGTGCCGCACGGATCCCAGGCTTTTCCAGGAGACAACAGGAGTGCCATCTATGGTCTCGTGGTGATTAGGTAACTTTCATTGTCAGAACGCTGATTATGTCACGTCTGTTCGCGCTTTCACACTTTATCGTACTGCACTGGAGTCCGCGCAGTCCGTATACCAGGACTACCTTCTCAGCTGGACTCGGGTACGGTACTCCAGCACGGAACGTTTGCATTCACGTTGATAAAATTAATTGGACTTTGGGGTCAAACGCACTCGGGTACGCAGTGTGAAAGCGCCCTAAAAGGAAAAATAAGTACCCGTTTGGTTACCTGAGCTGTTCACCTTACCTAATCACAATTCACAGCCTTGTCGCGTTCTTATGTTACTACAGTAGCTCAGAACCTACATCCATATCAGCTTTATCGTAACACCTGCTATGTTTGACTGTTCCCTTGACTAAAACACACAAAACTGTCAAAACAGGAGGTGAGTTCCGATCTGTAGCTTCACTAAATATCATACGCTGACCCTTTAATCCAAACCACAAAGAGCACAGGCTGATACAGTTACAGTTTGACATGGCAGCTATGTTTCTAATTAAACAAATTTGCTGTTTTCAACCCTATATGAACCAAGTGGGATTTTGTGTTTCTTGTTTTCACCATCTGTCTTCATCAGCTGTGCACCTGCTCTTGAATTTATACGAAATGTTACAACACATTTCTGAGATGAGATGAAAACAAAACCATAGGATTGAGTTGTAATGAAATGCATCAGTGAAAACACAAGAGTTTTTACAGCAACTTCCAACTTCCTGTTTGAAAATGTGTTGTTTTTTTTTTTTTTTTTACAATGAGATGCACTTTTAACCCATAGAAACCCAAAAAAACACTGACAACCAAAATCATCCTCCAATATACCTTTAATAACTTCTGAGCCACTAATCCTATCAATAAATGTAAATAATTGGTGTAAAATACAGTTTTCCATCTTTTCATGGTTATCAGATATGACCCATTTGGACGTTCAGAGGCTCCATAGTTACCATGGAAACACCGTCATCTTCTACAACATTGATTCACCAGTAAAACCCATAAAGTTGGATCAGTAACAGTGGATGGAGACACTTGTTTTATGTTCAAATAATGATATATTTGCTGAAAAAGTTACTTTTTCTTCATTTTTTTCTGTTAATGATATTATGACAATTGACTTAAATCTGAGCTTTTATGAACATCTACATGATCAGTGAATTAAATTTGAGAAAATACCTGGTTTTCATTGAAGAAGTGAAAAATACTATACTATATTATAATAAATGGTGATAAATCATTTAAAGAAAGGTTAAATAGAGAGAAAAATTCATTTGGGAGCTGCTGCAAAAATAGCATTGGGTCTTTAAGGGTTAATATTGCTTTAGTACAACATGAAATTGGCACTAAAAATAACATAACCCGCCTTATTCAGAGGTGTTCAGCTGGACTCGGCAAAACATCAACCTTCATTTCATACTGTTTTATTGCTCTATTCACTATAACTACCAGACTCATACAAGGGCAGATATTTCGCCACATAAAACGACTGCATCGATCAGTTAATTTGTTTCTTCAGGCAGAAGAATTACACTTTTGTTTGGGGGAATTTGATAGGTTTAAGAGCACTTCAGGGCTTCAATTCCTTGTTGGAAAAGGACTGTATGACGGCAAGAAAAAGCAGCAAAAATCTTCTTAATGTAACATACATGTAAAAGGATATTGATTTTTAGTCAGGCCTTTTTTAGGTGGCAAAACAAAAACTCAAACTAACCCTTTCAAAGCCTCACACGGTTCTGCATAAGTGCCTTGTGATTCTCGTGTCCCTGAACTACTCCTGTTTCACATCCACGCCGGGACATTCAGACGTTCACCGCCAAACTTTCAACCTATTTCCGACTTTGTAGCAGTTTAAAGAATCACGCAGTGGGAGAAGTTAGACTCAGAATGGGCGTAAAGTTGCACCATGACAGATTTCATAACCCCAGTGTATAAACACGTTCCTCATAAGCCATTGTTGTTTACTCGATTACATTTTGTACAAGTATCCATGCTTCTCGTTCTGGTTCCTGCCGCTAGTCCACATCTATGTCCAAAAGTGACTTAAACTGGTCATATTTAGCTTTTTTTTTTTTTTTTTTTTTTAATGGAATTATGCATTTTCAAACATTTCCCTGTGCTCT
>JAPQRP010000016.1:31981299-31991986 GCA_037367295.1 Apogon hyalosoma | reverse complement strand
ATATATGTAAGAAAAACACATATAAGGTGAAAGGAGTATCACTTTTAGAATATTAGACCAACGTAAGTGCTGATCCAGACACCTGTCAACATCCACATTATTCCTTTGAACATCATTACTTACATTAGCACTAGAGATGCACCAATACCAGTATCGGGTATCGGTCCGATACTGAGCATGTGTACTAATACTCGTCCTCGTTAAAGTGCTCCGATATAACCACACTGATACCACTTACGACGTTCACAGTTTAGTGCAGCAGGTATGCGGCAGAGGAGTAATGTCAGCAGTGTGGAGATTTTTCAAAATAAACAAAGGTGACCAAAGACACGGGTGGATATGAGCGGAGCATTCTGTCTGTTTTCCAGGTACTTGGCGGATGCGTACCCAGACGGAGAATACAGAACAGTACCACCGGGAACCGTGGAGGTAGCGCAACTTTTCAACGAGCAACTGCGTGACTTAGTGAAAAACTGACATATTTATGACAACTACCCTCATCAATATCAACATTAGCATCAGCATTAGTATTACCTCTGTCGTCGCCATGTTTGTTATGACTGACTTCCTTCTTCTTCTCAAAAAAACGTTACTCTTCTTCGTGGTATTTGGCAAGTACGGTTAATTAAGAGCAGCGCCCTCTGGTGGATTGATTGATAAATGCTCATTCCAACACATTAAATGTCATTAGCAGCACTTTGTTACAGACTAATGGCAATGACAATAAAGCACATTTTCAAAAGTAACTAAGAACTGTAATGTATTATTAAGTACTCATATCAGTACTGTTAATTGTAAGTACTTGTATTCTGTCTGGAAAAAAGTGCCATCGGTGCATCCCTAATTAGTACCATTACTTTGTGGTACTTAACAAAGCAGTTACACACACTGTTCATGCAAAGGTGGACCTTACAGACCCTGCAGACCACATTAGACCTGAGACTGTTGCCTCACTGTAACTGTTGCCGTCACTGTCATGTAATGTATTCGGAAATTACCAAAAATAGTCACTTACCCATAAAGGCTCAACACTGTTAAACATTGCTTTTAATTGTGACTGCCAAAAAAAACAAACAAAAGGTGAGGACAAGAGGAACAGAAGTGAGTCTGTGCAAAGGATGTAACACTGAACCAGACCTACTCACTTCCTCTTGTGGAACAGCTCACCCCATGACGGTAGTAAAAGCTTTATAGAGTCTTATATGGAAACGTTTACAGTGAAGTGTGATCAACATAGCTCTTCTTGTTAAAGCATAATACATTAAGACTTGCACTGTATTATGCCAAGTCCAAATAAAGTGTGCATCAAATTAATCACATCCTGTGTAGTTGCAGGACAAAAACAACAGCAGACAGAGAAAATTTTGATTGTGATTAAAATATCCTCCTGAGACCCAGCAATGCATGTTTGTCCTCTGTAGGGGACAAGAGTTTCACAACATTACTTAGGAAAAAAAAAAAAGATTAAAAAAAAATCCAGTCCGCTGCAAAGGACGTTCCTACGGAGCCCGTGTGGTGACATTTAAAAAAAAACAAAACACGTGCGCGTGCATGAATTATTAAACGTGCGCACGAAATAATACAACGTGCGCGCAATATAATAAAACGTGTGCACGAATTATTAAACGTGCGCTCGAATTATTAAACGTGCACACAAAACAATAAAACGTGTGCACAAACTCATAATTCATAATTGTGCGCACGCATTATTAAACGTGTGTACGAAGTAATAAAACGTGCGCACAAATGATTAAACGTGCACATGAAATAATAAAACGTGCGCACAAATTCATAATTCGCGCGCACAATTATGAATTATGAATTTGTGCACACGTTTTATTATTTCGTGCACACGTTTAATAATTCATGCGCACGTTTTTTTTTTTCACGTCACCACACGGGCTCCGTACATTCCATAAAAAAATACAACAAAAATAAAAATTGTATCTGACAAACTGTTGCATCATGCTTTTTTTCCAATCAAGACAATTATTTAATGTAAAAAAGCCAAAACATTTACTTCCCTGGGTCTCTGGAGGATATAGGCAACTTTAGCTTTACCGTGTTTACCTATTACTAAAGAGCATCAAGTGAAACATGCTTTTGGAAGGGCAACAAAGATGAGTGTCAACGAGTATCTGCTGAAATAAACCAGCATTCCTCTTTGTCTCATCCTTGCTCTTTCTATTTCTTTTTCACCACCTTAACCTTTCATCACTCGCCTGCTTTCTCTATTCTGTATTTGACTTTTTTTTCCCATTTATTTCACCCAATCTTTCTTTTCTTTTTTTTTTTTTTTCCTCCTATCCTTTTATTCTCGCTCCACCACACTCTACCTTTCTGCCCCTCGCTCTCTGCCTCCAGCTCATGTTAATCTGTGGAGGAGCAGTGTAAGGTGAGTTGGGTTTCATCATCCTGAGGGCTAGCTGGGTGGCTGCTAGAAGCTCGTCTGACGGGGCTAATTGGAACAAAATGCTCCCTTGTTCTCAGAGAAAGAGAAGAAAGAGAGCGAGGGATAAAGAACTAATAGTTTGTGCAACAGCAAGTAATTGGGGAAGCGCTCCAACAGCAGCAGTGGCAGTAAATAATGGTGTTTCTTTGTGCATGTAGAGGGTAAGAATGGTCTGTATGTACATCAGCGCATGTCAGCTATATCTAACAAGGGCTTTACAATATCTCTAACTGTTGTAAAAAAAAAAAAAAAAAAACTACTTTAACTCTACTGTCAATTTCCTATATATGATGCCTCTAAATCAGGGGTGTCAGACTCATTTTAGTTCAGGGTAGAGCTGGGCATATCGATGTAAATATCGATAGTATCGATACCAAGGTGAGTATCGGTATTGGATCGATACTAGTGTGATCAGATCGGTACTTTTGTTGCAGTTTCAGTTCTATAAGTCTTGCACTACTAAGTTTATTTTTCTTAAATATCTGCGTGCAATGGGAGGTTTTTTATTTTGTGTTGTTTCTATTGCTATATTTATCATTACACTGTTGGTTTTGTTTACTTATTTTTGCACAACTGACTGTTACTTTATTACTGACTTTATTTTTCACAAATATCTGCATGTAATGGAAAACATTTTTGTTGTGTTGTTGACATTGTTATATTTATATTTTTTTGTTATATTGTTTACATTTTGCCCTAGTAACTTTTTCTTAAACAATTGTGTGTAGTAAAATGTAAAACGGTGGTTGTTTTATTATTTTTATACTGTTAAGTTGTTTAATATTGTAATTAGTTAATAAAAAAACATGTTTATTTGCCTAAAATCTTTGTCCTGTGTTTTAACATAATTATAATCAATTAACTAAAGACAAAAATCACAAAATGATTCAGTGTTCATGACATTTCAAGTAAAAAGTATCAGTATCAGTATTGGTATCGGATTAATACCAAAATTCCCAGTATCTTTAGTTCAGGGGCCAAATTAAGCCAAACCTGATCTGAAGTGGGCTGGACCAGTGAAATAATAACATAATAATATATAAATAATGTCAACTCCAAACTTTGCTCTGTTTTACAGCGAAAAAAGTACAATTATGCGATGAAAATGTTTACATCTACCAAATATCCTTTAAAACAATGTGAATAACTTAAACAAACTGAAATTTCTTAAGAAAACTAAGTGCAGTTTTAACAAAATTATCTCAGTTTATCATTTACACATGTAAATTACAACTTACAGATCAAAGTGGATCAACAAATACACAAAACATTTAATAACAGGCAGAATATTGGTAGTTGCACTTCAGACATTTCAAAATGTTCATATTTGTTCAGGTTATTCGTGGGTTTTTTGTGAAATGAGCGTTTGTTTCAGTGTAAATACAGTAAAATGACATGAAAATGTTTACATTTACAAAGAGGAACATTTGGAGTTGTGTGTATTTATAGGTTATTATGATAGTATTTCACTGATCCGACCCACTGGAGATTAAATTGGTCTGTATGTGGAACCTGAACTAAAATGATTAATATCTTCAGTGTAATTTTTGTATTTCACAAATTCATCCCAGGGGCCAGACTGGACCCTTTGGTGGGCCGGATTTGATCCCTGTGCTGCCTGTTTGAGACCTCTGCTCTAAATGGATTTTGATGGAGTGACTCACAGCAGAGGCCATTGATCTCACCTTTATAAGGGAATCAGTGTGTTACAGAACGCAGCAAAGGACAAATGATGCAAACCCTGACAATCTTCAGTTTTATCACCACAGGAAATTCCACACAGAAGTTGAAGTCACAAAGTAAAACATTACAGATTAAAAACATGTCCTTTTTTTTTATGTCATGCTTTCCAGGCCATCTCCATGCATCACTACCACGGCTACTGTCGGCTGCTACATCTTGCAGGGCACAGGTCTCTGACAAAGCCTTTACCGACACCTCGTTCTCGGGCAGATGGCTCCAGGTACAGCTCATCCTTTAGGTGTCTGTTTCAATTCAGGTCAGGCCAATCAGTTCCAGGTCAGGTGATGCCTTGTCTTGTGATGTTTGCCGCTGGCTTCCAGACTATGTGGTTGTTTCATCTCCATCACCTTCTGAAGATTTCCTGTCCTTCTAGTACCTGACTCTCCCTTTTGCCAGAGGTCAGTGTTGCCGACGAGGAGAGGCCAGCTGAAGGATTCTTATCAGGCAGGTGTTGGTGAAGGTCGTCCTTGGCCGTTGTCCTCTTTGTTTCTCTATGTAGAAGGGTCTGATCATGGTCTCTTGAATGTGTTGCCAAGAGAACATTTTCTTTAGGTGGAGTAATGTTGCTCTTGCTCTATTGATTTGTCTTTCTAGGTCTGCATCTGTTCCAAGACAATGCTGTCCTTTTTGCATTTCATCTCCATCTAGTCTTTTGGGTTGGTGTTGGTCGTGTCGGCTCTTAGGTCCTTGACATATCGTGCGTTGTGTTAGAACAACACAAATCTGTGTGACGCTGATCAATAAAGATGTTTGTTTGACATTGCTTTGTCACTGTGTCTTTGAATGTAAAAAAAATGCATTGCTCTTGCAACGTGATATCATGATAACACGCCACTTTTAACTGGCGTGTTATCTGTACACATTATAAGCTTTCCACGTATATGTTTATGCCGTGTCAAACACCTCGCAATTAACGGGTAGGGGTTAGGTTTAGGGGTTACGGGATGTGTAACCAGAGATCTTGTCGTACACTGACACACAATCAAATGGTGTTGAATAACATGCGAAATGATGAAAATGCGTACGTATAGCACGCCAAATGCCATGAGAACTGGCGTGAAATACAGCGCAATTTCATGAGATCAGTCTGACTCTTGAATTACGAAAGACTGTTGCTTAAAAGACGGAGAAAACATTGGTTGCATATGTGGCAAAGCATCGGTTGCTCGTGTCGCGCATTATTAGAGCTCATTTCTAGATCATTCCCTCAAAATAAGCAGCAGTTTCTGACTTACAAAAGGGAATGTATATGTTTCAAAGACAAGGTTGAATTCCTTGCACTGCCAAGATATTTTTTTTCTTATCAGCACTTAAAACTAGAAAAAAACAAAACAGATTAATATCCCCATCTCTTTAAATCTTGGGGCCATAAATACAGCCTGTGCATAAGCAGCCCATCTTGGCCCATGGTAGCTCTTGATAAAACTTACTATTCAGTGGAAATTATTGTGTTAATCCAACTTGGACTGTAAACATACATGTTAATGCGTTAGCTTGACTGAAATCGAAATTTTCCTATTCGGACTAACACACCTATATAATGCGATTGAAGGTTTTTCTACTCCTGCATGTATACAGACCAGTTAGATGGGAATGGGATGATGTGTTCTGCAAATGCTCTAGAGGTCTGCACCAAATGCTGACCCACAAACTGAACATCATGCATCTCATCAGCATAAAAAGTAGAGTGAACAGAAAGTACGCTGAATCACGCCAGTTTACTTCTGGGTTGATGACTTGGTAGCTCACTATTGATGTAGTTTAACACAACCACAAATAAAAGAGTGCATATCACCACCTGTTGTAGTGAAGACGACAGCATTTCAACAACAAATTGATGACGCTCTTGCTCATGTGGACTGTAACAAAGACAACAGTCCAATTGAATTGTTTATTCAAGCTGCGCTCATAGCTCGACTAAAGCGTGCATGTAAACGTACTGACTGATCGCACGTAACACCACTTTATAGTTTGTACATAGAACAAAAAATGTTGCATGACAAAGGCAAACAGACAATATATTCAATACTGTTATGGGTGAAATCAATATATAAGTAAAATAATATACTAATCATTCATTGTTGAAGAGGTAAGGGGAGGGCTAGATTTACATTTCAGCCATCCTTGAGCCCCAAGAAATTCATCTCCCTGTCATGAAAAATGTCACTAGCTGCCAGATAATCAGTGTAACAGGAGTAAGGGATGAAAAAAATCCAACACCAGTACAGCTCATTTGTCAGGGTTAATTTCAACCATGACGTTTCAAGCAATATGGCTCTTCTTCGGAGTTCTAGCGCCTACTATTAGCGCTTCTCCTATAAAACTGAACAAGTAAAATGTTGCTCTGAGTTGTCATGGCTAAAACAGACCCTAACACAGAAGATATACTTGTATACAGATTTTAAATGGTCTCAATTCAGGTTTTAGGTGCTTTAAAATGATGTCCAGTGTGAGCATTTTAGCTGCACAGTTCCTTTTTTACAAGCCGCCTATGAAAAGGGTGGATGTCACAAGGTTAATAAGTGGTGTTGAAATTATTTAGCAAATCTTTTCTTTATGAAGATTCTCCTTCTCAGGTCATGGTATGTCTAGGTGTTGTGCGAAACACAACAGGACTTAACGGCCCTTTTTGACCGCACGGTACCAGCTTGGTTTAACTCGACTCGACTCTACACGTTTTGGTACAGTGCCATCGCGTTTCCACTGCAATTGGTATCACCTCTGCGCGAATGAGATGGGTGTGGTCAGCGGAGTCGAAACTGTCGTGATGTTGTTTTTAGGCCACATAAGTCTCACGCAGTAAAGTAAACAGTAACGACAATGGATGACATCGAGGTGATACTGTACTTGTTGTTCGGTCTGTAGCTTTTTGTCACAGAAAAGGTGAAATGAGAGTCGGAAACCAACAGTACGATATCATGAATTGCTTATAAGCTTTCCGGTATTTTTTGCGTCAAATACCACGTGGTTAGGAGTTACAGATATCTAAACCGGAGATCTTGGCGTACATTGACACGCGATCAAATGGCATTAAATAACACGCGAAAGGATGAAAATGCATACGTATAGCGCGTCAAACGCCATAAGAAGTGGTGTGACATACAATGCGACTTCATGAGATCAGTCTGCGGAAACAGATACAAGCCACTAGACGAAGCAAGCTTGAAAAGCAAAGCAGAGTTATGAAAGCCATGCAGAAGTATGAAGTTGAAGACCAGCAGATAAGAGCTGCCAAGAGATGACGTCTGCTGGTAAGCTAATGCCTTATGTACAATAGATGTTGCATTGAACGGTGCGGTCTGTGCAGACCGAGCCACGAGTAAAATGATAGAGAAAAGTGTTTTTTCACAATGTACGCAGAAGAACTGAAGATCTTCTCTGCTTTCACTCTTGTCGGTGTATAGATAGATAGATAGATAGATAGATAGATAGATACTTTATTAATCCCGAGGGAAATTAGAGTATTCAGCAGCTCTACATACTTAGGGTTAGTACATATACTCTAAAAGACATTTACTAAGGAACTACTCTAGAAGTGTTTCCTGCACAATACTGTAAATAAAATAAAGACTTCTGATTATATAATATTTACACATTCCAGGGCATTGATATCAAATGAAAAACGTATATAAAGTGTAACAGTGGTTAAAGTGTACCAGTTATTTAAGTGTTCTACGGTACGGCGTTTGCATTGGACGCTCACGCCTTGTCGCACGTGCGACGACACTCCCTCTGACCAGTCGGTGGCCGGCAGTGAAACTTCAGTGTACGACTCAGCCCGGATAGAACCTCGCCGGAGGTGGTACAGGAAAAATGTACGGTTACCAGGTACAACCCCCAGTGGAAAAGCGCTAAAACCGTGTAGCGTTGAGTCAAGCTGAGTCGTCAGAATCTGTGGAGTCGGGAAAAGTGCGCGGCACTTAGGTGAAATCCCAGCCCTGATCCTTGGTAGAAGATAGAATACACACAAATAGTTTTGATTTAATACTAGTAACAATAATCACAACATTAAAATGAGCGTGCTGCCAGTGATTATAATTAGCAGTAACAACTTACCATAGACTTAAGTCCACCTCCAGGACTTCCTGCCTCATTACCTGAGCCACTCATCATTTGTTCACAGCTGCTGCTTATTCCCAAGGAAGTCAGGATTTCCACAACAACACTCAAATCTGACTAAGCTCTTCGTGGAAAGACTCAGGGAACTTCATATCAACCCAGAGATTACATACATATGATATTAAGCTTTGAAAAGGCGCACCGCAGTGGTTTCCAACTGTACTGTAGTTCAAGCACAGCCGAGTCCACCTTCACGAGAGCACCTTGAATACTGACACGGTAACATGACTGTGAACTGTGCCACATCCTCTCACTGCTCATAATTGCTCTCCACTTGCCTTTAATTAAAAGACATAATCCCATTAACAAGCAGAAATAGGATTAATACTGCCTCAGACTCCAGCTGCTGCTCTGTAATGACTGTGTGTGCGCGTATATACATGTGTGTGTGTGTGTGTGTGTGCGTCTGTGAAAATTTCTCCGGTCCCTCGACTCGCAGATATCACTATTGGCACATGGGTGATGTGGTTGAGAGGAAATGAGCTTGGAAAGAAACACTAAAGACCGACAGTAAAGAGAAATGAAAGGTAGGACAAAGAGACGAAGAAGAGCGAAACAGGTAAATGGGACGTAAACGGTAAAAACCAGCGTCAGGTGCATTTTTTTTGGGGGGGGGGCCTTATTAGTCATTAGCAGCCAAATTAGTTGTATTTTAAGTTCAGATTGAGTCATTTAAAGCGTGAACATGATTGGAGGTCACAGTCTTTTCCGCAGAGACTTCCCTCCTTCCTCGCTGCCTAGCTAAAGGTGAGAAACAATGACCGTGAAAGGATGACATGCCAGCACAATGCCACTATTGTAGAAATAACAAAGGCTTCTGCTGAGCCACAAGGATAAGAGGACACGGTAACGGGGGAGCGTTCAATGTTCCTGAGTCGATTATGTTGTTGTTGCCTCACGGTAACGCCTCCCTACATCTGTCCCGTCCTCTAATATACCTCTAACAAGCCAGCACCACGCTTAGTGTGACGCCTGCGCCATCATTATCTCCTTTTCTGTATTCGCGCCACCCCTATTGTTAGAATAACAGTATTATGAGGCCATGATGGGTTTTGCTTTTGGCGTTAGAATGGGAGTCAAGATCATGAGGAGAAAACTCAGCATAAGTTCTAAAGTGGAAGACTGGCACTACCCTTGAACTACAGAATTGTCATTTACACTCGAGCAGCAACGATTAAATACGGACTTAATCCTTATTTGTCAATCAGAGGGGATATATAGATTTTAATGCGAGCTTTATCCGGTTATGTCCAAAGAGCAGAGGAATGTGGACTTCTTTCATGGAGAGTGCATTTTCATGTTGTTGTAGCAGCAAATAGTGCAGTTCCTTCATTGTTCTTAAGGATAATTAACCCATAAAAAGCCAGGACTACTTTTGTGGCACTTCCCAAATGAATTTTTCTCTATATTTAACCTCTCTTAAGTGATTTATCACCATTCATTGTAATATTAGGGCCAAGTAAAGCGATGATACAGGGATACATTTCATGCTCAATAAGCTCTGTGTTGAAAACTAAATAACTTATCTCCATTTTTAATACATGTATGAAAAAGTCTCAGTACGTACTTTCACATGACACACGTTACAATTTTCAGAAATACAATTTTGAGGTAAAAATACTTAAATTACTGCAGTGTGACATGGGGACTCGGAACGAAAGTAATTTTTTTCACTTCATGCAAATGTACAAAACATGCTGTTCTCGTAAGAAATTGATGCTAAATTAAACATAAGGCTTTAGCTACGATGTTAAAGTACAACTGTGATCAATATTGGATCAAAAAGTTTAAAATGATAAGTTTTTATGAACACAAATATGTGGTGACACAGGGACAGTAGTTTGTCACTTTGTTCAGTATCAGAATAAAAGACTCTGGAACTAAAACACTACAAATATGCTAATAGATTTGATTTATCATACATTTTACAACTGAAGTGATATATACAGTTAACAGCAGAGCACATTTGACAAATAAGTGGGTGTACATAACCTTTCTATATTCTTGTACAGTTAGATAATTAATTCCTACAGATTCAAAGACTTTAAATATCACTTATATAAGCAAGAAAAATATTATTATTTAAGTTAATCGTGCATTTACATGTGTCAGAAGTTTAACTTTGCATAATCAGTTATATCTTTTTTTTTTTATACAAGTGATACTGAAATGTTATAAACAGTTCCATAAAATAGTTCTTAAGCCTATTTGAAGAATGAAAGGTGACACTTTAATTTTTGATACCGATGTTCACTTTTGCTTGATCTGGCTCATTATCTTCCTTATTTTGCGTTTTTTTTTTTTTCAGTGTAAACCATGTATTTTCATATATTTAATTCACTGATCACGTGGATGTTCTTTAAACCTCAGATT
>JAPQRP010000016.1:31901143-31913195 GCA_037367295.1 Apogon hyalosoma | reverse complement strand
ACAAAAAAAAAAAATCTTTACTTAACCAAAAAAAAAAAAAAAATCTGCCAGTGGAACAAGTGAAAATTATCTTGGTAAGATTTCTTGAAATAAGATTTTAAAGGTCTGTTGTCTAAAAATAAGCTCTTATATCTCACTGAAAAGTTACTCTTTAGGTGATTATGTCTTGTTTTAAGTGTGATGACATATTCGGACTAGAAATGAGAAAAATACGCTTGATAAGATTTAGATTTTTGCAGGGAAGTCATATATAAACCCACACGTGCAACTTCAAGTTCACATACAGTACCTCCACTAACAGTTCCCACCGTCCTCTGATGTGTTGATTTGTGTGTCTGTCAACAGGAAAGAGTAAAAAAAAAAAAAAAAATCCAATAACCACCCTTAATGGGTTCCTCCTGCGCTCATGCCCAGTCTCTTCACTATACCTGGCAAATGGACTCACCTGTTGAATTGCTCCTTCTCTGTTCTCATGATCATGTGCTATGTCTTAGCTGAGTAGCATTTATAAGGCTTATAAATCCCAAAAGTGGTGCATGGCAGTACAAAGATAAGGAAATGAAACTAATAAAAAAAAGTAGTTGGAAAGGTCCGCAACCAGTAACTAGTTTCATTCCTCAAAGTTTTGTAAATTCTAATAATAACATGTTACAAAAGGGATTCTCGACACTGCAGATAAGACCTTTAAACACAGATGTACCCCATTATTGCACAATGTGGGACCAGACGGCTTCACATAATGCGAGTTTCCTAATATAAATACTGTACGTGAACTTCTGCTATATAAAGAATGATCAGAATGTGTTTTTAGCCGAGCAGATGGTTGCAATTCCGCCAGTGCTAACTAGCAGAGAGCGATTATGTGTGATGATAAGTTGCTTCTCGTTTGAAAGCCTATCATTAGGGCTTTAATTAAAGCAGTAGCCAGGTCAGGTGACACCGTCTGCCACAGATTCTTTGTACCCACTGGGATGGTTGGGGAGGGGGCGCATAATGTCCCACTCCCTTTCTTTGAGCCACATGGTTCACGTGTCTGCCACATGAATCTGTTTTCCTTTTTGTGCTCGTAGCTTGTTGTACACAGTCTAAACAGCACACACGCTATTATGCACACACACACACACAGATGGCGGCGGCGTAGACTGGGCGCTGCAGTGTCGCCCTGTGTGGTCGAGTGTCTAGACTAAGTGCGTGCCCGATGGAATTTACAGAAGCGATGAGACTTATGAATTAAAGCAGCCTTCCAAGAGTCATTTAGACCCATTACTTGTTATAGTCTCCAAAACTGCAAATACAGTCATTTTGACAGAGAGTGTATTGATTCTGCCAAGATACAATATCAGACACTGTGCATCTGTAGTCCATTCTTTGACCCTCTTTATTCCCCAAATCGACAGTGCTCATTACCGAGATGAAATAAGCACTGTTCTGTGTGTTTGACCCCAGTAAGAAAGGCAAAAAAACAGTAATGGCATCTGTACAAAGGACAAGTGGATAGTCTGTACTCTGTGTGACTGGCCTAGTTTTTGGGATGCAGAAGGATTAATAAAACATGTCTGGGAATAGATGTTGTACCCCAGATCTGATTGAAGAGGCAGAGGAGGACAAAGTCGCCTTAAGACACTTTGAATGTTTTGGCTCAAGGCTTATAGATCCCCACTCAATCCAATAGCTATTAACCCATAAAGACCCAAATATACAAGCATCTACTGATGTAAACTGTTACATTTTGACATTTGTTTCATGTCTCTGCAACATTCGTACTGGAAGTTTGTATGCAAGTTTTATTTTGAAAGGGAAATTGCTAACTTCCTGTTGGAGTTAGCTCACGGGTGTCAGTGTGTGATTTGTTGGGCTCGATGAGACAAAAATTTGGGTGTTCGTTTCATGTTTCTACGACATTCCAAATGGCTGCTAGGGCTGTTTATTTATGTATAGGGGGCACTAGAGAGCACATTTTGGCACCTAAGGGGTTAAGTTTGACATTTTATCAAATTTTTTGCCGGACGTGACATGTGTGCCAAATTTGGTGAGTTTTTGAGCATGCTAAGGGAGTCGAATTCCAGTTTATTGCATCTCGGTATAATAATAATAATGTAAAAATGAATGATGTAGAATAGAATACCTGTTGTTCCATTAATTCTATCAACATGTGAGTAATTCTTCACCTTTTCATGGTCATCAAATATGACCCATTTGGACGTTCAGAGGCTCCGAGGCGAACGTGGAAACACCGTCATCTTCTACAACATGGAGCTGGATCAATGACAGCGGGTGAACACACTTGGTTTATGTTCAATTAATGATATATTTTACAGAAAAAGTTGCTTTTTCTGTCGTTTTCTGTGTTTTTAATAACCCTCCAATGTAATCTCAGCAGGATGATTTAAGTACGTGATGAGTAAATTAAAGATGGGGAAAATACCTGATTTTTACTGAAAAATGCAGAATAGAGATAATATTGTGACAGATCTTTTAAAGCCATTGCACCGTGTCTCTGGAATGATCTTCCTCTGTACCTACGCTCCATGGACCCTATTCAAGCAGGCATTTTAGATCCAAACTGCCTCAGGGCTGCTACAGCTGATTACATTTAAAGTATTTATTGTATTGTATTGTATTTTAAGTTTATTTTATACTGTGAAGCACTATGTGACTCCCTGTCTGTGAAAAACACCCTATAAATAAAATGTACTTAATAAACGGTGATAAATCACTTGGGAAAGGTTAAATAAAAAGAAAAATAATTTGAGAACTGACACACAAGTAGCCCTGGGTCTTTATGGGTTAAACATTTAGAGCACTCAGAATTAGACAGGGCGCCACTATTATAAGTTCTTTATTTACAATCATATAAATTCCTTGCAAATTATGTGCAAATAAATATTCATTAAGTTTACTTTGCTTGAATGTAAGGCAAACTCCTATTTCATTTTATTAGGTGTGGGTGTTTACAGCGCACACTGAAGCTGACATTTCTTTTGTTCTGACGGAGAATGCTGCCTAAAACAAAACGTCTCCCTTTCCAAAGCGCTGTATCTGTAAATGTGTGTTTCCCAGCCTGCGTAAACCAGCCAGTATCTTAAAATAATTGCTTTTGGGAAAGTACACCACTTCATTTCGACCTCCTGTCTCCGTCCCTTATTCTGTGTTTCACTGTCTCTTAAACAGCACTTTGGACACACTGGGCATCTGGCAGGATCCTTATTAAAAGAGTATGCCGTTAAATTGAAAGCCATCAATACCACTAAACTCCAGGCGCTGTATAAAATGTCAATCAGTGTCCTTGAGAGGCTGGCCATCGACTGCTGCTGGGACAACTTGATTTGAACCCTCCTTCGCTTTACAAGTGTCTGTTGATTTATAGCGGCAGAGAGGACAGTTGACTTCATATCAGACGAACTGCAAGAGGAAAAAAAAGTGGCTCTTCTCAACACGAGTTATGTGTCATCTCAGTTGTCTGATAACAAAAATCATGTGCCTGTAGCGCTTGAAGAAAATCCAGGGATGATCCCATTTAAAGTGGCTATATGTTGGATTTCCACTTTTAAATATTACAAAATGACCTAAAAGTATGATTCGGGTGTTTAAAATAAAGAGCTCTGAAGTTCTGCCAATGTATTGGATTGGAGATGTATGAACTGAATTTATTTACACTGATGGGCTGGGGGACCACTAGAGGGAGTAGTGAGTCACTCTGCTGGGCTCTTATGGTGAGGAAAAGTGACCAGATGGGATGAGAACCACAAAGAAACAACTATTATACTCGAAGAAAGTGACTGATGAAATCTACAATCACTGTTTTCTCCACTGGACACAGCTCTAAAGGGAAAAAAAAAAAAGGAGTTTGATGTTGAAATGGTAGTGTTTCTTCTACAGGGGTGAGTTTGATTATGAGACTTGTGAAAGTGTAAAGTTATTACCCCGCCCCCCGAAGGGGAGGCAAAGGGTATTGTTTTTGGTTTGGTTAGTATGTTTGTTTGTTAACACTTTAGCAGCAAAACTATTGGTTGAATTCATACCAAATTGGGTTTATAGATTGCCAGTGATCAGGAATAGATCTTATTACATTTTGGGAACAGTAGGTCAAACTTCACATTTTTTTTAATGAATTTTTAAAATCGTTTTTCCTCCCCTTTAACTCATAATGGGCAAAATTTCACATGTCTGTAGCAGAAAAACTATTGTTTGAATTCATACCAAATGTGGTTTATAAATTGCCAGTGATGCAGAATAGATGTCATTACATTTTGGGAAAAGTAGGTCAAAGTTTAAATTTTTTAGGAATTTTTAAAATCTTTTTTCTTCTCCCATTTACTTATAATGGACAAAATGTCAAATGTCTATAAAAATATAAATTTCGTGTCAATTTACTTCAAACTTGGCACATATATAGAGGTAATTAATATGCTGACATCAGCTGATCGATACCAAAATAAGCTACAATATGTGTGAGGGGCGGGGTTTGTTGTGCCTGGCACCACTTGTTACGGGATGTTATTATATTTACTAAGTTGCCGTTTGTTGATCAGTTGTTCAGATTAAACTGTGAAAAGTCCTGACCTTGTTTGAAGGATTCCAAACAGATCTTTAGTGCAGCTATTGACAACACAAACTGCATCAAAAACAGAGGTGATTTGTGGTTTTGCTGTGGCTGATTTTAGTCTAAAAACAGAGCTAAGCTAACAGGGCTATAATGTAAACTATCAGCTGATGCAGAACATGACAGTTATAAGACACAGTGTCATTTTGAGCGACTGCCAAAAAAGCTGCGATGAGTTGTAATTGGAAGACTTGATGATACCATAATACAAATGTGTGTAAAAACAATGAGCTTCATACTTTATTCAGTGAGTGATACAGTCTGTGGATACGCAGCGTTGGTTCATTGGTGGTTTTAGTCCTAAGTGTCTTCTGGTATGTGACTTCTCCACGATGTCGTGAGTTTAGAGCATCAATGCTACGCAGAAACCTTTGATATAATAATGATATTTTGGGATAGATATGACTCATGAATCCAAATTCCAACAGTATATATTTTTCTTTAATTTAACAGAGAATGTCTGTTATGTTTAACAGTTAGAAGAATCTTTAAGAGAATTACAAAGGCAGTTTACAAGAAAGATCCAAAAATACTAAGGAAATAAATTGTGTTTATGCTATATATACAATATTTATCTAATGTGATTTCCAAATATGAATAACTGAGTGCTGAGGGCTTTGGTTTTTTTTTGTTTGTTTTTTTATCCTGCAATCATTCCTAAAAAGCCTGACTTTGCATTTTCCCAGACTGAATTACTGTAAGTGATAACATGAAGTTACCTGATCCTTATTGAAACATAGTTTGAGTGATGGATGTCATTTCAGACAGTTTGGGTGTGTTTAGTGCGATGGACTGAGCTATCCAAACACCTCAAGCTGTTTGAATTAGTACTTTACAGCACAGTAACCACCAGCAGAAAATGAAGATGGATGACCCGGCTATGAAAAACATACCTCGGTCAAAGGTCGCACATCACATCACGTGCAGCTCCTGACTTCCACTTCCTTGCTCAACCCATAATCCACTGGGCTGGACTCTGTACAAACATAATACCTCACACGTTCTTATTGAAAATACTTGAGCGGCGAATAGTACCGACGAATAATACAGCCCAGTTAAACCTTAAACACACTGTTACATTGTTGGTTTGCACTGTAGCAAGAGGGGAACATTATTTTCTCATAGGAAGTAAACAAAATATTTAAAATGCTTTAAATCCAATTGGATGCAATGCAGTCATGGTCATCATCTGAGCCATTACCGCTGCTGTTTCTGAAATGAAATCTCAGAGTCATCTTGTCCTCTATTAGCTGTGCATTACATTACAACTTGGGGAAGGTCAAGGCAACATGTGTAGACTTGTACTGTGTTTCCCCTTGACATGCAGAGTTAATTCATGTCGCTGGCTGCAAAGTTGCAATTTCCTCTCATTTGCGAGGAAGGGACCTGCTGCTATACTCTTTAGGGAGACGTTAGCCTTTATATATTATCTTTCTGCCCTTGATCTTTCAAGTTTATAAGTTATGTCCTTTCCATTTGCAATTTTCTCTACATCCCAGACTACAACATGTCCCAGTAAGTGCCTCTGAATAAACCTGAAATACCTGACTGTGTTTATTTGGCTGTGATTTCTTGGCTTTTATAATGTAATGGTTTTGTAAAGTTTCTTTTTTGTTGTCCTAGTCGTGAGGACAGTGGTTGCAGATTGATTTTTGTCAACAGACATTTTTCAAATACACACTTTTTCCACTCTCAAATATATTTCTTTCAATGGTTGATGTGTTACATATTCATTTTGTGTCCTGAATAACATATCATATTACTGAAATGTTCCTGCAACTTCGATTTCGCTTGCAAAATGGCTGTGATATAGCAATGACTTCTTGCCTAAACTGACAGTTTAATGCCACAGTGTTGACGACAATTGTTGCGACACTGCAAATACACATCTTTTCATTTTAAAATATAGATTTTTTTACGTCTCTGGAATCTTATTTGATGCAAATGTAAAGTGTGAAAAGAAGACTTGCTTTAAAGTTGCTTCTTCAGGTGCCATTTTTGTACATTTTCCCTTTGTAAGCCATGCACACAAAGGAAAAACTAAATAATTCATACACTACATTTGTATTGAAGGTGTATACTGCTATGAATCAGTCGGTTTGCTTTCCAAGCTGGCTAAAATTGTGTTGTCAGCAGAGCTAGGTTGGACTATCAGTGCTTATATGACTCCACCTGGCTGAGAGTCTCCCCCCCTTCAACAAAACAAATGAACCCCCATGTGTCTGTTCATCATCACAAATACCTCCCCATCACAGCAGTGGGAAGCACATCATTGGCTGCTTGAGTTATGACCTTTTCTGCGAATACAAAGAAGATGTTTGTACCCTACAATGGATATCCAGTGGAAAGAAATAATAATAGAATGGAAAGTGTTTTGCTGACACATCTGCAGCGGGTTACAGTGCTGCCAACTGGCAGCTCTGACGATGATGACATATTGACAGAGTCTCTACGGGGACACTGAGCCCTATCGCTTTGCTGGGCTTGGGGCAAGAGAATTCAGCTTTGGGGTTTTGTCAGGGGAAATCTAGACGGGGCTGATGACGCCTGTGGGCCCCTTGGATGAGGATGGATGAGGACATTTGGCTGTCAGCAGTGAGGAGGCCTATCTGGCTCTGTCAGAAGTCCGCAAGGGAAATAGAAGACACTAGAGGCCTAGTCTCTGTAGGCATATGCAACCTTTTTCCTATGCATCTCTTGTCACCCACATTGTTCCCAGACTAGAATTTGTGGTATTTACATCCACAAGTTGATTTATCTGCCAGAATGCCTTTATTTTTGAGAGAAATGAATCTTACTTCAGTCATCGATTGCTGCGTTGGTGTAGAAGGTTCTTACCGGCTCTTGCTGATCTCTAGTCTTCAGGAAAACATGTTATTTTTTCATCTGAGGTAGGTGCAAGAAGATGTGCCAAGGGAGCCACTTTAGATGATTAGAAGAACCTATAAGGGCCCTGTGTGAGACACTCATTGATTTCACTGTCTTTCTCTGCCTGTCTCTGTTGTTCTGGGGCTTCAGGCAGCAGTTTGGTATCCCACAACAAACACACAACGTGAGTAACCCACAGCCCCGATCCGCAGGGTGCGTTATCAATCAATACGACCTTCTGCGGGAGCCCAGAATCTCCCTTCGCCCTCGAGCTTTTACAGCCCCAAAGTCTGCACTGCCCACTGGGTTATGTAGTTTTAGCAGCCGTGGAGCAAAGGCAATCTGCTCTCATTATCTGAGTGTTCTTTTAAAAAGATAGCTGCGGGTTAACATAATAATACGAGGCACTCTGGCATGACTGGATTCAGCACAGCCTGGAGTAGAGTATATTTGCAATTCACAGGCATGACACTGAGTTGTTGAGTCACTCCTTGGTGAACCATTAAAATCACTTGTAGAAATTTTTAGGAAAAGGGGGAGTGAAAGGAGAAATGGATTTAATAAACGAATACAGCCATCATGGGAATTTGAGTCCGGAATGTTTTCATTTTCTCCGACTGAGGACTGGCTCACTAATTGGGTTAGGTGGGCTCAGCTAGGAAGTTGTCAAGCTTCGGGGGTTTTTATATGCGCCTGGCTGTCAAATCACAGCCCAGGGCGGTGACCCTTTGGGGTGACGCCCCCATGAGGCCCTTTAAGGTACAGCTGTCTGATGACTCAGACCAGAAGCCCCACTTTGCAGAAAATCTGAGGCTCTGAGGTGAGAGGGTGAGAGAAGGCAAAAGGCCACACAGCTTGGTATTATGGTGGGTTTTACTGCTCCTCAGAAAGTCTCAGACAGTGGCTGCCGAGTGTCCACATGCGGTGCACTGCTCTTTACTAAAGCACCAAAACAACCGATAGGATATTGGATACAGAGGATTGTTTCTACTGTGGATGATAACTACAACATTTGTACATCCATTTATTCAGTACAAAAACACACACTGATTAAAGCTCTGACATGTTACTCTGGATCAAGTACCCATTTTGGATTTTACATACTTAAACTGCCTAATACATTTGGAACTTCTATAAATAAACACTGTCGATTCTGTGTTTGTTCATTAAGAATGGGCTGAAAATCTCAAATAATTTCATCAGCTTTGCCACTAAGCTGCTGTGTTTTAACTGATTATGGTAGATTTGATTTGAGGAAAGTGCTTGCGTGTGAGCTTGAAAATGTACTGAGTCAAAGGTAATAATATGGTTTGACATAGATTTTTCCAGGCAATTCTGAACAAAGTCTGTTGCACTGCTATAATTACAAGGCCACCCTGAACGCACAGATGCTGGGATTTACCAGATGTGGTCCACCTGCTGGGATGAGGACAGTGACTTATGACCAGTGGGTCAAACTAGCTTTCTTTTTGTCCAGTGCCTTACAGAGAGAGACCAGCTGAGGTGGAAAGGAGACACAACTCACAGCTGCTGAAGACAAATGGCCGGCCACTAATGACACAGCGCAGTGCAGAGGGTGTCTGGGTGGTATGCATATGATTAGAGGAATATTACTACATGCAATTAACGATAGCTGACACTAAATGCTATTATTTCACACTGACTCACAAGTACAGTGACACATCATCATCAGTTTCAACTACTACCTAGGCTCAGTAAGATATCTTTGTCTTGCTCGATATACCTTACTTTGCAACATAAACTACAACAGACCAGGACAAGAAATTGATTTTAAAAATGTCTTATATGCAAGAATGTCCATAAAATGCAAGGTTGTCCCCATACAACTAGGCATTTATGCCTGTTCATGCATGTACTGTGGAATGAGTGTGTGTGTGTGCGCATCTAAAGGCAGCAACGGTGGTGGTGGCTTCCTGGGGAATTGAAATTAATGAGTGTAATCAGAAGCAAACAGCGAGCCAGGCAAGGGCAATTAATACAAGCAAGGCGAGCAGAGCTGCTGGTTTGCACGGCCAGGCATGGCTGGAGCTGAAGAGATGGAGGATTAAGATGCAGCCACAGACAAACTCCACAGCTTTTCCACACACAGCAGATGTCCACGGAGGAAAGGCGCTGGGAGCCTGGCATCGACACGCATCCGCCAACTGGCCAATCGGTCAGCCAGGCGCAATACAAGCTGACAACCTCCTGGCAACATTCTGATAACACCATCTTCTCTATTTTGTTCTAGAGGAGGCCAAGGGAAGGCCCTCACCAGGGCCCATGCACTGCATACGAAAGAGACCGAGTGCAAAGCAGCACAGTGGAGCTACTATGTGTGAGAGAGACAGAGGACCATAATGAGATAAAGCGAGAGAAGGGGGAGGTCATTGTGTGTATAAGCTCAACTCAAGTACATCTCAATGTGAGGGATATTTTCGTAACCCCTGTGCTCCCTCCATGGTTTTCTGATTGAAACATCCTTGACTGCATGTATTCTTCAAGTACATACATTTGCTTTTGTATAAATAAACCCACTGGATCCAGCTGCCTTCAGAAAAGGATCTGCTTGTTGTTTTCTTTAATTGACGTTAAACGACGGTGTCACCGCCCAGGATCTTTTCACTCAGTTCTTGCCCGTTGCCTTGAATAGCGTTCATTCCCCTGGCAGTCTCGCATTTCCTCTGTTTACGTGAGATAATGATGCATGTGTAAGGAAACACCGCCAGGCCAAGAGAACATGCATGAACTGTGACAGCCGCCTTGTTGGTCCAAAGCAATTTGTGTTGAATCAGAACAATGATGTCAGCTCAAACATGAGGGAATGTAATGATGATGAGATGCTAAAGCTGCATTCTGTGATTCGCAGAATGTAAACCATCAGGGTTAAAGGTCATATAAAGCAAAAAAAAAAAACCAAAAACACCATGGGTCTGTGATTTGACATGACTGAATGCTAACACTGTCTTATGAGACCTGTTTTTTCCATGTGTGAGATCCTTGAAACCTTAATGCTATTTCTTATGCTTTGGATAGACATTTCCAAGACATTACCATAACTGTAGATGATATTGTGATAAATGTATTCATCAGATAGATACGGAGTCATTCAAAGCATTATTATCGTGTCAACAAAGGCTTTAAAACCAAAAGAAAAATTGACTTACTACAGCAGCAGAACAGTTCAGGGAATCATAAATAACCTTGCATTGAGCCACAGCAGCCTGTCAACTCTATAACACAAACATTAAGTGAAAAAAAAAAAACCTAACCCTCCCAAGAAAATGTTTGGAGAGTTTTATATTGGATTCCAAATTATGTTGACCTCATTCCCTTCCAGTTGTGTGGTTGTTTCTGAGCTGCTTTAGTGTACAGGTTTATGAAACACTGCTGGGTTGGAGGGCAAGTCCAACAAAACGACAAAACAACTCAGTCAAACACTGATTGAATTCTCCTCTAACGTGTTTTGTCACCAGGAGAAATATCATCGCTTATTGATTGATTCTCTTCCCATTCATAAATCCTGTTCTATATCGTCTGGAGAGTGCCGACTGCAGGGAGAATTGTGTTAAAGCTGTCTGTGACACCTTCACGGGAACTAATAAATTACTGACACTTCAATAACGCGCTCTTGAGCCTATGAAAGGCAATAGTTTAACGTATCTCTCTTTTAGAACCCCATTACTTTAATTGAGGACAATTCATAGCAGAAAAATTTACAGTTTTCTTCATGGCTGTGGCCAGCAGAAATTGACTGGTAACATAAACTCAGTCAGATTGCTCTCTGAAACTGATGACTTTCCTCACTTAATAGTGTTAAAAGGATTTTTTTCCCAAGTCTTCTCTTGGCTGAGGATCAAAGTGCTGCTTCTTTATGGTGTAGCGTGTCTGCCCTCTTCTGGTCTCTTACAAACCCCCTTTGGAATTGTTTTAAACTAGAGGACAATTAATAATGCAGCATATATCTATATAATGCATGTTAAAAGAAGAGTTGAGATGTAAACGGCTTAGTCAGACTGATCATAAAGTCAGTTTTGCATTGGTTTCATATGATTAAACAATAAAATCAACTATTTTCAAACCTACACTGTTGACAATAAAGTTAGAATAAAATATTTTTACCTCTTCTCATGAAATGACTCTGATTTATTAAAGTGTGACTGGGACTCGACATAATGGACATTATTCGTATAATCCCTACATTCCCCAGAGACTTGAGACAAACTGGAGCAACATGAATGGCCTATGCTTCCTTTGGCTCATGTCAGATAAATGGTCCCAGTGGCCTTGATTTTGTTGATTTCATCCTCTGCAGCCTCACCTCTCAGAGCTACATGAATCTGTCTCTCGCTGTAATTTTTTTAAATTTCATTTTATTTAAATCTGCACACTTTGTGCAGGTATCTATATTGATATGTACAGCTGTGCTCATAAGTTTACATACCCTGACTGAATGCGCATGTGATGGTCTTGGATGTTCCAACCTAACAATGACCCAAAACACAAGGCCAAGTCCACCTGTCATTGGAACAGCAGAAAAAAGTGAAGGTGAAGGAGTGTCCATGTGAGTCTGCTGACCTC
>JAPQRP010000016.1:31849861-31864505 GCA_037367295.1 Apogon hyalosoma | reverse complement strand
TGGCTGGGATAGGCTCCAGCGACCCCCGTGACCCTAGTGAGGATAAAGCGGGCTCAGAAAATGGATGGATGGATAATCTAAGGATCAGGAATGACGCATGTGAAACTGGAGTTTTATGGTCGATCTGCTCTGATGAGGCCCTCCTCTGTCATTCTACATAAATTAAAAGGAGTAGAGAACATTCTGGTTCTTCGACCACCTGTTTTCACTGGTGCCATTGCGTTCACACCAAGCGGGAAAGTGTAAAGACCAGCTTTTCTTCGGTGTTAAATAATGACGCAATCGGCAGTAAATCGACGGTCGTAAGCCTTGCATTGTGCGACTTCCTCACAAAACGTTGTGCTTTTGAATGCAAACTCACACAAATATTTACCCAATTAGGCACATAATTCTGTCCACACCTTTCCAGCACTAATTTGCGCTGCATCCGTTTAGTAAATCGAAGGCCTTCTGGTAATCGACAGTAAATTTGGCCCCGAGGGTGTCATGTAACAAGACAGTCTGAGAAAATCATTACTGCCTTATGTATCACTCTTTTCTAACGCTACATTCAAACTGCAGGCAAATGGGGCCCAAACAACAACATCCGGGTATTCCATGAGTTCTTGCTTTATGCGAACTTGGAATTGGAACAGTGCTTGGGCTGCGACTGATGACGTTTCACGAGAACGGAAGAACAGACAAGAACGCGTACTGAGAAACGGCTATTTACTTCCCAAAACACAGTGTGTCTCTGCATGGTCACGTTATTACGTCAGGACCTCTTTTGCACATGCGGGTCACTTCAAGGTCGCATTCAGTTCATACTCAAAACTGATAAAGGTCGCATTTAATGTGTAATATGAACCAGCACACAAAGAATCCGAACTGTGCATGAAGACCTGCTGTCTGAACATAAGTTAATACTGTGTATGGATTTGTGTTTTATTTCGCAACTAGCAAACTTATATTTTCTGAGCAAAGCAATGTAACATGTTAAAAGTTGTAAAAATTATTGCTTTAAAAGAAAAAAAAATCCTCAGTTTTCCTTGCCTTTCTGCTTCGTTTACAATCTGATACTTAAGAATCAAGAAAGACGTCCAGTGTTCCTTTATCTCGATGGCGAGTCCTAAGCCGCTTCAGCTTCTCTTCAGTCACAACTAATCTGAAATTAAATAAACACACATTAGTGGTTTAGATGAGTTTGATATATTTGTGCAATAACAGCTTGGAAACTCAGTGTACTTACTGTCATCATCTGAATCGAAGCCAAACAGAGCAGAGCAGGTGTTAAGGGCTTGGTGTTTCTTTAATTCGTCTGCGCTGCTAAAAGACGACAGGCATTTTTCACAGCGATGCCTGATCTTCTGCCCCTGCGCCACTTCAGCCGCCTTCTGCTCCGTCTCCGGAACAGGGTCCTTCTTTTTCTTATGGACCCAGCAAATATTTTTCTTCGGAGGCACCTCTTCGGTGGCCCTCCTCTTGCGCATTGAAAGCACAGACTCGTCCAGGTAGGTGGAGGGCGGCGGTCGGATGAAGGGGGCTTTGACGAAGGTGGCGTAGGAGGGGTCCTCGGGTCTGAAGGTTTTGTGCTCGGCGATGAGCGGCTCTTCCACCTTCTTCTGGAATCCCTCGGTGAAAGTAGATGTGTCGTCCAGGTCTTTGACATTCAGAGGGTCCCTCTCCATGGGCACTTTTTTCTTGAGCTTCTTACCTAAAGCGGCTGCACTGTGACCAGACTCCTGTTTTATACTCGAATGTGACACTTGGTCTCCGATTCCGTCCTCATGGCCATTAACGTTTGTTTTGTCGACAGCGGCCTCGTGACTCGGTGTTTTCTCTGAACTGGGATCAGAGTTGGACACAGATCCTTGACTTCTGTCTGTAATGTTCCCGTCACACTCCTGATCTTCAGTTTTCGTCTGACCTCCAGTTTTGCTCGGATCTTCGGCTTTGATCACTATGTTGATATCGTTGTAACAGGGGGTTTCATCGTCTTCAGAGTTGACGCTGTCCCTCGGACCCTTCCTACTCTGCAGCCACAGCTCTTCAACCTTCACCCTCTGCTTCCACGGAGCTTCAGCGTTTTGCTTCTTCTGCCTGTTGGGGCCCAACTCTAACTCCTCTTTCTGTGGAGTCGGAACGTAGTGTCTCCACTCGTGGTCGTAGAGGCCTTGGAGGCTTGAGAAGAGCTTTTCGCAGTTCATGAAGTGACACTGGGGTCTGAAGGGCTCGTGGGTCTTTACGTGGTCTCTTAATTCTTGTAGTGTCACAAAGCGCTGGTTACAGTCAAGATGGTAGCAGAAGTACTGAGGATGTGTCATGTGGAGCTTCATGTGGTCTTTGTAATGTTGGAAAAACTGGATCTGCCTGTGAAAGGAAAACACAGTTAGCATTGGAGTGGACATGAACATGTTTTAACAACGCAAACACCAAGATAAAATATTCTAAAACCTTAGACGTTTACTATTTAAATAACACATCATCGCTGTAGGACGGAAACCTCTTATGTCCAAAATGTTTTTTTTTCCAGGGAAATGAAAACACTACGTATATTCTGAATAAATTAATGGAGGTAAGAGATGTAGTCACAAGCTGTTTTCAACACTTTTCATTGGTTAACTATTTCTAAAACCGTCAGGCCAATGTGAAGACTGACCGATAGAATCATTTTATGACCAAAAAAAGACCAAAAATGGACTTATGAGGTTTCTGCCAGGAAAGCACAGTCAGCGTTGGAGTGGACAGCAAACATGTTTTAACCATGCGGAAACCAAGACAAAATATAATAAAACCTTGGATGTTTAATATTTAAATAACATATCGTCATTGTCAGGCAGAAACCTCTGATGTCCAAAACGGTTATTTTTCAGGAAACTAAAAAAACAATGTATATTCTGAATAAATGAATGGAGTTAAGAGATGTAGTCACAAGCCGTTTTCAACACTTTTCATTAGTTAACTATTTCTAAAACCATTAGGCCAATGTGAAGACTGACCAACAGAATTGTTTTATGACAAAAAACAAAAAAAAAAAAGACCAAAAATGGACTTAAAAGGTTTCTGCCCGACAGTGACAATATGTATTTCACATATCATGGCACAGCAGGTATAAATTTAAAATTAAATTATTTTGCAGAAGAACTAAATTCACTCATTAGTAATGTAGAGAAATATACGGGCGCTTTCACACCACTAATTCGATAATTTGGTCCGCACCAGGCAATAAAATTGTTATTATCTAGCATATAGACGCCAGTGTAGTCTGCTTTCACACCTGCAAATGAACCAAAATTAATCAGACTGACATTTCATCAATGTTTATCTTCTGGTAGAAATAAGCTCCAATTTTAACTCACTATGGAGTGACACGTTGGCACATTGATATTTGCTCTGATCTTTGTATATTACATTCTCTGTATTGGCCATTTTTGGCAAAATATCCAATTCAAGAACGAGCGGCTGCGTCTGGAGAACAATCTGCAGATGCACTGGAGTTGCTGAAGGTGTATAGCACGTCATTTCAGGCAGGGGAGACGCACTGTTTTCATAAATGTGGTCACGCTGACCTGACCTGACTCATGATGCATTTCGAATAATTCGTTTGGACCTACTGTCTATGGTTTGGACCCGAATTCGCCTTCTCACCAGAGGGACCGCACCAGAGTTTGGCATTTGGTGCAGAGTCAAGCGGACCCGAGTGGGATTGATGCTTTCACACCAATGAAAACAAACCAAACTAAGAGCTTTTGGTTCGAATGGAATGTTTGGTGCGCACCAAGTGCTGTTGGTGTGAAAGCACAAAAAGGGGGATTAGTGACTGGTCTGTACATCCACCCACAGCGTAATGACATGTCCGTCTGGCTGCTGATCGATAAATACAAAACCACACACTAGAACAACAGTTCCCACCTATCTGAGCTTCAGACCTTCTTTTCTGCATTTTACACAGCCTCAGTGAAGTTTGTAATCTCTTCCATACAGTACTCTAATCTATTTTATTCAGGAAAGGAATTCATGTCATATTACTGTTAGGATTTTACTTCGACAATTAATGAGTCGATGAAAGCAGGTCAGTCATTGGTCCATTTTGAAACCCAATCCTACGTTTGGGAGACAGTTCCAATGTGACAGAAGTCATTATTGATAGGGATTATTACTATTTGAGTTAAATATTGTTCTTTAAGAAAAGGCTGACACACCCTGACTTTAAAGGGAGTAGCTGAAACCTACCCAAAAAGTTGCTAGATGTGTCAGTAGGTGCTTTTTTGCTTTTGTGGGGAAAATGTTAAAGGGGTCCAAAAAAAAAAATTCTACTACATCTAGTATGAAAATGGTTCACTGCTAAGTTGACAGCACATCAGTACAATACACAATGAGAACTAGATGGCACATATAGCATGTGGCATGTATATCTAAAAAATAAAGGCAAGCATTGGGTATTTTAAAAAAAAAATGTAAATGTGTCTTTGTGGAACTGATGGTGAAGCAGCGAGTAGTAGCCTATCTCACTTTTGTCTCATCTCTGAGCTGCATATTCACAGTATTAATGTGCCAGTTGCACTTTGGCAGCAGGTAAAGATGCTAATGAGTATATATGTGTTTTAATTACCCTGCAAAATGGACATCAGTTGGATGATTTAGAGGCTGTGGGAGAAACGTCAATGTTTCAGGCTGTTTTGAAATTTGAGGGGATTAAACTGGTTCATTTGTCAAATGGTCAATGTCAATGGTGAAATTTTACCAACGGTGAGTCACTGATAAAGAAAAATCAAGTCAAAAATTCTGGTTGGCTGAAGTTTCAAAGATACAGTCTTGGGTCAAAATGTGAAATTCGAGAATTAACGAGAGAACGGGTTTAACTCCAAAGGAATATTAGTCTCAGAGCTACCAGATCTACTTCAAAACACTGTCTGCACATGACAATACATTCACTTTACAGGTTCTAAGTGGAAGATTTTTAAATCTATTGTATAAATGTACATAAACCAATAAATATGTGTAAGAACACTTTATCATTTACCTTGAAAACATCAGCTAACCAGCACTTTTGTCAGTAGTTTTCTAATTAATCTGATTAAAATACATAACATTTAATCCCTGAAGCAGATACTTTTTAAAAAACTGTAGACCAGTGTTATTATACTTTCATGGCAGTCAAGAGGGCTGCCAAAAAACCCACAGATAAAAGCTATATTCAGTCTTTGATGACCACTGAAAAGCAAAACTTTAAGCACATAGATTTCAGACCCACTTGCCCAAACAAGCAAACAAATAAAGAGCCCCCCCTCCAACCTGAACATGAATTTTACCTGCATCTGTGCTTCCTGATATGCTGATCATCTTACCTGAGGCAAAGGGTGCACTTGTGTTTGGCCCAGACAAACGTCTTCTCCAGCACATTATCTTCATTAATGTGGCATCTAATGGCGTGCTTGGTCAAAGTGCTGCTGATCTTCAAGAACACCCGATCACAGGACTCCGAGGGGCACAGGTGATATGTAATGTCCACACCAAAACCGTTCTGTCCTGCAGGATTCTCCAACCCCCCTTCTCCATCCTCCTGCACTATTGGCTCTTTTATAACCACCAGGCCATCTTTAATGATTACCTGGTCGTCCTTAAAATCCAGCTGCTTGAATATATTGGAGTCCGGCTTCTTGCACTTTTTATGAAGCACAGACGTCTTTTTGATGAGAGTGCGGAGGTTTCTGATGATTCGGTCTTCCCTCGGCAGGCTCGACCGTTTGCTTTTTGGGACGATTTTGGGGGTCTGTGGTGGCGTTTTCTCTTTGGGAGCAGAAGTTTGATTTTCCACATCATTTAACCTTCCATTAGCCGCTGGAGTGTTCTCAATGCACGGCTTCTTACTGGGCTTCCGTTTGTACATTTCGTCAATGTGGTCCATGACGTGCTTTTTGGCAAAGGGAAGCTGTCGGAAGCGTTTTCCACAGATGATGCACCTCAGTTTCTTCTTCCTCAGGTGTGAGAGTGCGTGCCTCATGACATTCAAGCCTTTATAATCTTTGCGGCAGAACTTGCAGTGGTACATCAGGTGTGCATATTGTTGTGTTCTTAGTACTTTTTCTCGCCACGTTCTCTTCACTTTATCCTGGAAAAATGACAAAAAAGTAGAAATAAAAATAGTTTTAAACAATTTTAAATTAAAAAACCATCAAAATTAGATAAAAATCATCAGTCATCACAGACAAGAAACTGACCTCCACTAATTCCAGAGTCTCTTTTTCTGAGATTCCATTAAGTTCTTCTGGTGTTAAGGAATCTGGAAGATGTGGTGTCTCACTGTCCAGAGGTCTGGAGTTCAGAGAGTAATTGTGCAACTGCTCAACTGGACAATCCAATAATGCTAGAGGTGAACCATCAAGCTCAGGATTCCCCTCAACAGCAGGAACAACAACTTGAGTTTTCTCATCAGGACTGATGCCACAGACCAGGTCAGTGAGTTTTTTCTTCTCTACATCATCCGTCTGCTCAGGCTCAGTCAGTTCCAGCTCACACTGTGGCTCAGGTTTTTTCTCTAGATAAGGCATGGCTTTCTCTTTGTCTTCGGCGTCAGACTCCTCTGCGAGATATACAACATTGTCAGGGTAAGAGAGTTCAAGTTTTGATAAAGGCTTCCGCCCTCGTTTCTTGCCTCTAACTCTGACCTTTTTCTCTTTGACTGACTGAACTGGTTCAAATCTAGGAAGACCCTGTAACCACCTCTTCTTCCGACCCTTCCTTTTCAGAATCTGGCTCTTCACACATCTTGACAAGTATTCTCTCTTGCGACTTAGGGGGAATTTTCCAGGGGCAGAGTTTTCCATGTTACTGTGATTGCGTCTTAGTGAATACACAGGCTTACTAACCAAAGAGGGGGATTTGAAATTGTACTTAATTTCCGGATCATCGCTGAAATCAACCTCTTCGTCAGACACGGAGTCCCTTCTTCTCCGTTGCTTTCGCCTCCACTGTCTCTTTTTCAGTACGTTATTTGACGGGGCAAGAGGCTTGGCCGTCTGTCCGTCCATGCTTTGCTCCTCTAGTGTTTGTACAGTGTCATTGCATTGGCATGGATTCAAAGCAGGAGCATATGGATCATTTACACAGTTATTTGTGGACAGCTCTTCCCTATATTCCTTCTCTGCTTCCTCCTGCATCTCACTGAGAACAGCAGCTTTCATGACTTTGTCACTCATCAACTCCAAGCAATGGGTCCTTATAGTCAGGAGATTCCAAAACTCAGGGTCAAAACACAGGCGTTCCTTAAGTTTCTGGAAAACAAAGTATTGAAACATAGCAGACATGTATCAGAATGCTAATGTGTAAATTGTGTGATATCAATGATGTAACAGAAGTTCCCCTATTGACCCCACCACCAACCTGTAGGATGTGGAAGCGGACATTAGTGCGAACAGGGTTACTGTGAGGATGCTGCTCCTGGTCAGGATGCATGTAAAGCAGACAGACGGTTCTGTACGCCTCCAGGCTTCGCTCCTGGCAGAAGACAAGCAGGGCACATGCTCGACAGATCTCCAGGTCATGGGGGAGAAGGAAGGCAATGGTCTTACAGACCAGTGACCGGGTTACACTGTCAGCCTGCAGGTCACACAGCTGTAGGGCCCTGGCACAAAGTTCCACACACACCTGGACGCCCTCGCCACCGAGCTGTCCAGAAACAGACAGAGTTTAGAATATATAGTGTATGAAATGATCAGTAAAATTAGATTTCATGTTATGCAAAGATGCAAGTAAATTTCATGTGGTTTGTGAAATAATTAAAGGCATTACTGCTTTGTGGATAGTGTGACATAAATATTTCTATTCAAATACTCTGAGTCATTTTCAGAATTTCAGGTATAATGCTTGACTCCAGTATATAATGCCTTTCTTTTTATGCAGATTTTAGACAATGTGCAGGAATTAAAAAATTTAAAAAAAAGGGTGGTCATGCCATACCTCTGTAGTGACCAGTTTGATGAAGGGGAAAATGGCTCTGACATTTGTTGCGGAGGAGGCAAGCTGCAGGCACTCATCCAGGAAGCCTTGTCTGGAAGGATGAGCCCTAAGATGTAACCTGCTCCAGATAAACACCAAGTCCCTGTGAAAAAGAACCACAAGTATTCCTCAAGACTTGTTCTTTATACATTCAAAATACAGGGTTAACCTTTTACATTTTTGAGTCCATATTTTATGTAGCAGAAATTAAAAAAAACAAAACAAAAATCACACCACACCATAAAGTCAACCACATCTAACTCTGTTTTATATTCATACAGCAGCAAGTATTAAAATTCCCAAGTGGGTAAACAGAGAATAACTGAGGCAAGTTAATGACTGAATTCATACTGCACAAACCTAGCTTCCGAAAAAGTAGAACAAAGTTTATATCCAACTATGAAAACTAAAAAGGACCATGCACTGCAGTATTAGTATGTTTTGTATGCCTAAAGGTGGACATATGTCTTACCAGATGTAATACATGTCTCCGTTGTGCAGCTGCTGGGTGAGGAAGGCTTTACACAACGTCAACAGAAGCTCATCTTTTTCAACACTCTCTGTGTTACAGATGATCTCCACAGCGTCACGGCCATCAATTTCTGCCATCTGCCAAGGAGAAAAAGGACAGTTATTATTATTTCAGAAGGCCCTTTTCCTCTAAATCATTTATTTAAAGTCATTTTAAATTACAGACTGATCTCATGAAATCGCATTGTATGTCATGCCAGTTCTTATGGCATTTGGTGAGCTATACGTACACATTTTCAACCTTTCGTGTGTTATTCAACACCATTTGATTGCATGTCAATGTATGCCAAGATCTCTAGTTTACATATCTGTAACCGCAAACCCTAACCCCTAATCATGTTATTTTACGTAGCGTGAACATACATGCGGAAAGCTTATAACGCCTACAGATAACATGCCAATTAAAAGTGGCGTATTTTCTGTACACAATTCATGATATCACGTTGCAAATTAAAACTTTACAATACACTTAATTCCATTTATCCATAATATTACCCAACAAACGACAACATTACCCAACAACATTTAACTTAACGGAAACTTCTTCTTTCTTCCCTCTTACTGGCAGAGTTCTCCAGTCTGAGCATTTCACTCACATATGAGTTAAGACTATCGTGTGCCAACGCTACAAATTCTCCGGTCGCACCAGTGCAAGTGACTCAACATCTGATACCATTATTTACAAAGTGCAGTGTACAGTGAGGGAACCCTTTCCTACGCTTAATCACTATTACTGTTCTCTGCTGATATTCTCTCAACTCAGTCAAAGCACAACACAGCAGTGGAGTATTTCTATAGAAAGCACCTACCTGGGAAACAAAAGCAGGTTAATGTTATTAAATGTGTAAATACATATTTAAACAACATATTACTCCATCTCCTGCTGTCTGTGTATTTATTAATACACTGTATTACCCATGCATTGGCGCACTCCCCAAGTCAAATATATTGTTGTATGTCGGTACTGACTGAATGCTTAAGAATGTCCACTGATAAAGACATGCATCTATGTACATGTGTCCCTTGTTTCCTTTAGGTTACCACTGCCCCTAAAAATAACTAATATTAAGTTAATCCCTGCCACCTACAGGAGCAGGTTCATTCATATGCAGCCACAGAAAATGTCAGAACTCTACTCCTCATCTCTTACCTCTTTGAGAAGGTGTTCATGCAGTGAGGCCTTGTAGAGGCAAGTAAGGTAGGCCTGATGGAAGAACAGATGGTTTCCAGCTTCTCGATTTTCTAAGCAGCTTTTAGAGAGCGCCATTGCCTCCCGCACACGTTCACAGGCCTGCAAGTAGCGAACCCGCAGCTCTAAGAACACTGACAACTCTGAGCTCAAGTACTCTTCAACTGCAAGAGAGGGAATCACAGGTGTTAATCTATATAAAAGATGGGTTACATTTCAATAAGAATTCAGAATCTAAAATACATGAAATGGAGTATGTTATATAACATCACCGCTCCCCCATCAGCTACGATCTCTAGGAAACACTGTCATGCTCCATCTCAATCAGAACTGCAGCTTCACATACTCTAGCAGAGTGGTCTTAATGCCGGTCTTCATTTGTCTTTGTAACTTTTTGACAACACACTAAGTCTTACTAATTGTCACTATACATAACTAGGGAGGCCTACTTGACGATTCAGTGATCTTTGTGAGTATGCAAAACTCACTATTTAAACATCATTATGCGCCTACCCTCTGTTGATGGTAAGTCTGCCTCCTTCAGGATTCCTTGCAGCACTGGATTTTCCCATGGGCCTCCTGTTTTGATGATTTGCTTCACATGCTGAAGGTAGATGTTTCTGTGCCTCAGGAGGTGAGAATGACATTCCTACAAAGAGTGGCAGAAACAGGCATTCAGACTTCAAATGTGATCCCTGACTGCAAAAATTAGTTTCAGAAATATAGCTCCATAATTGACTATTAAATAAACCTTGATTTTAAAAAGACAAAGAAAGCACATAGAATATATTTATACTGTGGGGGACTGGTGTAGTGAGCCAGCTTTTGTTACCTGAAAGCAATCAAGGATCTCTTTCAAAGGCTTTTCCCCAAATTCTTCTTTGCTGAAAAACAGCATCAGCTCAAAGAAGCTCCTGTAACAAAGTGAGAGAGCCAGTTAGCATACGTCAACATATAAGAAACCTGCTTAAATAGATAATTTGCTTAAGTGCTTCTCTCTGTAAACTGGACCATCATTGACATGCAACTACCTAGCAACTTACTCAAGCATAATGTATACAATCTGAACTCAAATGGGTTGGATTTCTACAAATCTGCTGGAAAACACATATGGTTTTGATGTCAGATTGAAAAAAAAAACCAAAAAAAAACATCTGCACTAACTGTCAGACAGTCAATCACAACAGAGGATGGAAATGTTTAACTACAGGTTCATTTAAATGTATTTGCCTAACAAATAAAAAGGATGTGAAAAGACTGTCAACATCCACAACCCAAGCATTAAATTAACCAATATTAAAGCATGTGACATTAAAAGGTCATGGGCATTCATTACAAATTGTGCTTTTAGTCAGAAGATGACATGTCATTATTCCATTAAAGATTTGGCTGCAATTACAAGAATAACAAAATTCCCTTGATCATCTACAAAATATAACAGTAATAGAATGCTTACAAGGCTAGACTGCTGAGAACATAATGAATGTGCTGACAGTCATCAGGGAAGGCAGCAGTGGCTTTGGTGAAACTGCAAAGTGCTGTCCGTAGCACCTTCAGCTGTGGGAGAGGAACCTGCCATTGCCCTGTGTACTCCTCAACCAACTGTGAAGGCAGAACAAAGAAACACAAACATTGTAAAAAAAAAAAAAAAAAGTCTAAAAATCACAGCCCACATATGTCTGACCATGGGTTTTAGGAGTGTGCTGCCTCATGACCACATTTCTTCTGACACATACAGAGAATAAATCTCAAGTGAAAAGTGCTTCATATTTTGCTGGCCTGCTGTCATTTCTTTATACTTGAATCTGAACCAGAGACATGTCTCATAAAATGAACACCGCACAACACTCAGTATAACCACCTGCACATATCCCAGTGAGATATTAGACATGCTGATATTACTGACATAAGCAGTTGCCTACCAGCATGTGAACTTTTTTACAATAAATGTGGCCCTATATCAGGATGTAAACACTGTAGCGTTCTAACAGTGTTTTAGTTAACCCATAAAGACACAAGCAGCCACCAGTGACACAAACCATCTACTGATATAAACTGTTTACTACCTGTCGAGCCATTAATCCGATCAATACATGTAAATAATTGGTGTAAAATACAGTTTGTCATCTTTTCATAGTCATCAGATATGACCCATTTTGACGTTCAGAGGCTCCATAGTGAACATGGAAATACCACCATCTTCTACAACATTGATTCACCAGTAAAACCCATGGAGTTTAATCAATGACAGTAGATGGACACACTTGATTTATGTTGAGTTTGTGATAGATTTTGCTTTAAAAGTAACTTTTCTTCAGTCTTCTCTGATTTTGATTAAATAACCCTCAATTTTAATCTGAGTTTTTAGGAACATCTACACGATCATGTGAATTGAATACAGGAAAATACCGGTTTTTCCACACACACACGCAAAAAAAAAGCAAAACACAGAAAATAATATTACAATTAATGGTGATAAATCACTTCAGAAAGGTTGAATATAGTGGGGAAAAAAATCATCTGGGGGACTATCACAAAAGTAGCACTGGGTCTTTATAGGTTAAAGTGAAAGTATGCCATAACTTCTAAACATTTTAAAGACTATTTTGTAAACAGGCCTTAAGATAAGTCTTTATTGATCACTAGTTGGGAAAATTCAGTTTGTCACAGGAGCTCAATACCCGAACAGAGGGTAGCATAGAAATTGAGAAATCACAGCAAAGGGCAAAAATAACTTATTCTACATACAGCACATAGATCAGTAAACACAACAAAAATCACAATAAAAACATACAGTATAAAGTATGACACACGTGAGGATTTCTTACAAAATGTCAAATACAAAATACCAGATAAAAAACATAAATAAATATGATGACTATGTTAAAATCTACACAGGTGCACAAGTGAACAATGTGATCCAAAGTGGCCAAAGTAGTGCAAAAAAAAACAAACAAAAAAAAACGTAAGGCTTATATTAGATTAATAGCATAGCCCATGTGGTTTTTAAAGACGAAACATATTTAATTTAATACATTAAAGTTTTCCTTTCAGGACTCCAAAATAACACGCAGCCTGAAGTGCAAACAGGATTTACTTCAGAATTAATGGAGTGACAGCTAACTAGATTCAGCTCCTCAAGGCAAGGTGAGGGCAGTTTATCATAAGGTTTAACAGACCGATATGTTTGTTAGTAAGCAGTAAGTTTAAAACAGCACAAGGGTATGAAAGGTTTTATTGATTCAGGAGGTAATAATAACTACAGTGCTTCACATAGCTTCATAGATGACCCTAGCTAACTCCATCCAAGTGCCTTAGCTTAACAGGCTAGCTAAAACGCTCAATATGGTTAAACGGCAGGCAAAATTATCAACAAACCCGGTTATTACATGACGTTGCGTCACTAAGAACTCGGTTTATGACTAACTACGATCGCGTTACCCATTGCTTTTGCGTTTCATGTGGGCTACCCCGCAATATTAGCTCCACTAATGGACAAATACAGCCTGTCTGGAAGCTAACGTTAGCTAGTACCATTAGCTATAAACAGACACCGACATAGCGCACAGTCAGAGGAAACCGAGTCAAACGTACCTCACAGAACTCAGCACAATACTCTTTGCTCTTCAGGGACGATTCGTCGCTACAGTGTCTTTTGCACAACGTTTCCAGAGCTAATTCAAGCCCGTCTGTTTCCAAATCACTCTCGCTGTCCGCCATACTGGCTGCTGTATCCAGCGCATAGTCCAAGTTGCCAGGTTTGAAAGGGAGCATCCTCCTCCTCAGCAGACCGAGCAACTGGCAACTCTGCGACGTCAAACCACTTTAGTACGGCGTTTTTACACAGGCACTGTAAGGCAGCTGCACCAAACATCCATCAGAGTGTTTACATGCGTAGTAAATGTTGCCTTCAGTGAAACATAATAATCCATGTAAGGCACAGAGACATAAATCAACCTGCTATCTACGAATTTCCATTGAGTTGATGCTGAAATGTGTCCAGGTTTAAAACCATCTGAGTCCAATATGTTATTTGCATGAAATTAACTTATTCATGTAGTCTACACTTGAAATTCTCTTCTGCAGAGACATATTAAAACCGAATTTGTTGCATAATACATGTGTTTTAAAGGCAAACCATTTTACACATCCTGAAATTTTCCTTTCAGCACTTCCACTATGCACATGTAAGGTATAGCAACATGATTGCAAGCTACAGATTCCTATTGAGTTGACATGCCGTAATATTATTCATGGAAAATGTTCATGCTTTAAAGCTGTCTGAGTCAAAAATGTAACTTGCATGAATTAAATTAACTTGAACTATCTTGTTTTCAACGTCTACACCTGAAAGTCTATTTTGCAGAGGACTGTTGTACATGGATCTTAAAATTGTCCTTTCATCATTCGAAATATCCACACATAACGCACAGCAACATAAAATGATTGCTAGCTACATGACTCGAGTTGAGGCTGGAATAGGATTTTAAGCGGGTGATATACAGGTTTTAAGGGCATCTCGGTCATATACATGTGACTTTGATAAATTCAGTTAACTTGAAGCGACTTGAAAGTATTTTGCAGAAGCCTATTAAATTGGATTTGTAACATAAACTATGTGTTTCAATGGCAAACATTAAAATTTGCAGTCCATATACTGTATAAGCACACATAAGGTAAAGCTACATAATTTAATTTCTCACTACAAAATTTCCATTGAGTTGATTCTGAAATGTTCCTTTGAACAGGTGCTTTGCAAGTTCTAAAGCTGCTTGAGTCACTTATTTGACTTATAATAGTAGAAATAAAATTAACTTTGACCAACTTGTTCATGTCATCAATATATGAAAGTCTATTTTGCACACAGGCCTATGAAAGTTGGATTAGTAGCATAACCCATGTGTTTATATATATGTGTGTGTGTGTGTGTATACATATGTGTGTGTG
>JAPQRP010000016.1:31804560-31815776 GCA_037367295.1 Apogon hyalosoma | reverse complement strand
TAACAAGATAGATAATATACCGGTATACCGGACAACACTGACTTCTGAAATCTTAAATGAGAATTTCTCCATCACAGCAGGATTTTGAGTTAGTATATGATACCACACTTTCAGTTCTATAATTCTATGTGATCAAAATTTGGATGGTTTTCAATTTATTAAAGAAGAATTTGGTGCAATCCAAAGTGATGCTATGATGAAATTTGGAATTTTCACTGAGTTTCAGATTAGAGAACTCACTGGTGATCACATATTCCCCTCAAAGCTCAGCTTTAGAATTAACAGATGTGCATTCATACAGTATGTGCAACTGGTAACACATTTTCTAGACCCCCCCAAATTATGATCAACTCTTTGAGGACGTGATAAAAGCACATGAACAGATGGGTTGCGGAATGTCGGTCAATTGATTTCCTCCAGTTGCTCACAGACTTTTTTCCATCGAGTTTCGAGTGATGGAAGTGATGAGCAGGTCAGTGATTTCATCCAGATGTTTCTGAAATAGAAACCAGGTACCGAGGGGGTTTCAACCCAAACATGATGAAGATTAATGTTGGTTTTACAGCAGGAAACTGTCACAACCACAAGAGCAAGACAGTGAAACATTTACGAATAATTCGGGTCCAAGCTGATGGACTCGGATACTTAAGGCTTATTCTTCCTGTTTACAGGTAAATTTAACCTGATATTACCTTCATATTAAGAATACACAATAAAAGGCACAAGAGTGGAATATTAAGTGTTAGTTTTCATCTTTTTAAGCTTTTATAAATTATGATATCATTGTTTTCAGTGTATAGATTGGTAAATATTTAGACTAGCACATTGTTGCATGAACACATAGCATACAACTGATAATAACATATAATTGGACTACATAAACCTAAGACTAGTGCTGTCAAACGATTAAAAAAATGAATCAGATTAATCACAGGGTTGCAGTGGATTAATTTCAATTAATCATGATTAAATTATTCATGATATCATTCATTTTTAATCTATAGCAATCGTGTTTCATTTTGTAGGAGTAAACAGACTCAAGAAAGAAGGGAATTTATATGCACTTAATGTGTTTATTAAACACCTTCAGCAGTTTCAACAAAACGACTTGAAACAACTTTCCTCACATTTCCATCAAGAGGGCTGACGTGCTGTTTAACCTCTTCTATCTTTATGGGTTGGTTCTGCTGCCCGTCATTACCGGATAAACGGTCCATTTGCGCATGCGCGACGGTAACTCTACTCAGACAAACAACCTGAAATGCGTTGCCAGAGACGTTCAGAGTGATTCTGTGCTGCAGATGAGTTAATTTCGTTAAAATTTTTAATCAGATTAATCATGATGATGCATTAATCCGTGTTAATGCATTCATTTTGACAGCCCTACTAAAGACCCATTGTTACTAATACCCAATTAGGGCTTCACGATATTGGCAAAATTTGCGATATGGGTGTACAGCATTGCAATAACAATAGCATTGTGATATTTCTTGTTCACCTAAAGAAATACCAATTTTATCTGCTAAGAAAAATGTTCCTTAATGTTAAAACGAGCCAATTGTTTGTATGCTGACTCAATTATTCATCATTTCAGACAAAATACTGTACCACTACAATCAGTTACACAATTCTGTCCAAGAACCTAATGACGCTGCCACCATAGACCTTCAGATGCAAACAAAGTCAAACATTTTGTCATTTTATTCACACATAACACTGTGTAAGTGACATGGATGTAGAGCTGCACAATATGTCGTTTGAGCGTCGTCATTGCGATGTATGTGTGGGCAATTGTCACATCGCAGGTCCTGCAATGTAGGAGTGATCCACCAATCACAATCGTTCTTAAACAGTTTGCCGAAGCAGACCCCGCCCCTGCACATGGAGTGAGTCGCTGGCAACAACGTTGAAAAACGAGCAACAAGCAAGAGAAAATCACCGAAAACGAAGACTTTGTGCCAAAAAGAAAAGCAACATCAGTTATCTGGAATTATTTCGGCTACAAGGATGATATTGAAACACGTGTTCTGTAACGATGGTGCCTTCCACCTGTTGCCACAACGAGAGGAAACACAACTAATTTGTTTGACCATTTACATCAGCACCACACAGCTGTTATATCCTCCTGAGTATTTTTTCATATCGCAATATATGTCACAGGGTTAAAAAAAAATGGCAATGTCAGTTTTTTCCAATATTGTGCAGCTTTACATGGATGGATTTCATAATAACAAAAGCGCCAGAGTACCACCATGTAAGAGCTTTAACAAAACATTATTCCATTGCTTGCCTGGATTGGTAAATACTGCATATCAAAATAAAATCTTTAAATATAATTGTTCAGGCCTTGCCCAAAGTCGTGCTTTGAAAGTATTCACATCTTTTCAATATTAATAACATGTAAACTTGCATTCAACCAGCAGCAGTAGCGTTATTTCAGTTTTTTTGCCAGAAAAACTAGCATGTTAGAGTGGTTCAGAAAACCACCCTGGTACTCCATGGCGTGTAAAACAGAAAGTTAATGTAAAAAAAAAAAGAAAAGAAATGATTGCACATCTTTGCATTATGAATATTGCACGCTATGTTATCATGATAAGGATATTTTTTTTAATATATTGTGCAGCCCTATACCCAATCCAGCTGTTTGGGTCAGGATGGGACCGGCATCATGCATTCCTAAAAGTGGCTTCAATGATTACTGAATTCACAGAAGTAGCGCTAGACTGAACAACACCAAGACCCTGAAACTGAAGTACTGGAATTCAGACATAAATGGTTTTATTTACATGTATATTTTTCTTATTGATCCTACTTTTACCCTGCTTGTGACAAATGCTTCTCCAAACCTATTAAGGACATACTGACAACAGACTTTCTTCTGATAAAGCCTATAGCAGATTCATTACACGTCTGTCTAATCTAAAAGTAATTACAGCTCCCCCAAGGATTGCGGCAATAAAACTAGATTTATTTAATTGTAATTAAGACAAAAAGGAAATTCGTTTTCACAAATCCACTGTAGACTAACCCGCCTACTGGATATTAAACGTTCTAATTGTTGAATGATGTCAGACAGAAAGCATAGTGGGAATACTCCAAAGCCCTTAACCTCTTCCTCAACCTCATCCAAGACAAATGATGTTGTTATCCAGTAATTAAAATTAAGCTAACCGTTTTCACTTAATCACAGTTCAATGCAGCCTCTCTCAACCAGTGGGGCATATCCCACCAGTGGGCCACACAGACAGCTGTTTAACTCTTTTTTTTATCTACATAGCTAATTTGTTATATTTAATAACCGTATGGCAGCAATTTGACTACTTATACCTAAATATGAGCATGAAAATATGGACTTAAATATGAGAAAGTGGAGTTTGATTCCTGTCGGTGACTTTTTTCTGAGTTTTCACTCATAGTTTTGTTGCTGTCCATCAATTGGTGCCTGCAATGTGATATCATGAATTGCGTACAGATAACACGCTACTTTTAATTGGTGTGTTATCTGTACACATTATAAGCTTTCATTTACGCCGTGTAAAATAACACGCCGTCAGCGAGATTAGCGGCTATTGCGATTAGGGTTAGCATTTGGCGCGATTAGCAGCTAGCGCACTGACACGCCATCAAATGGCATTAAATAACACGCAAAAGGATGAAAATGTGTACGTATAGCACATCAAATGCAATAAACTAGCATCACATACAACACGATTTCATGAGCTCTGTCTTGGTGCCTGATGTATTTAGAACATGAAACATACGTTTTTTTTATGCTACAATGTTGATCTGAAACAATGTTGATGTCCAAGGGTCAAAGGTCAAGGTCTTAGTGAATTTACATCCATGCATTTTTACAAGCATGACGTCTGAGAAACACCTTTATAAAACTTTATTCAAATCTGGCATTGAAATCCACTTGGAGGTGAGGATGAACAGAAACAGTTTTGGTGGCCAAAGGTCAAAGGTCAAGTTCATTGTAACTTCAAGTCTGTATATTTTTATGAACATAATATTTCAGAAACGCCTTGCAGAAATTTCTTTAAATTTGTTACAAATTGTGGTCCAATCTTATGACCGTGACATCTCAGGAATGGCTTGTGGGATTTAGCTACAAATCTTCACAACTCACAGATGAACTGATTCAATTTTGGTGGTCAAAGGTCATTATTGTTACCTTATCAAACACATTTTGAGCCATAAATGCTTGTAGCTGAGAGAACATGAACAGATTATGACAAAGTGACAGTGGATACGTCAGACTGAAATTCAAGTTCTTGTTTTTTTTTTTTTATTTTTAGTTAAGATTATAGTTATGCTGGGGATTAAAAAGGATCTTTTGTAACTTTAACTAAATGTTAGAAAGCACTTTGAGCAGACGGTTTAGTGCGAGCATCAGGTAAAAGCAGCCTTTACAACACAGCACATAGCACGGTTACACACAGACACACACGTACAAAGAGCATCCACCATTATATCCGCTCGGTTGGGTGTAAATAACACAGGGCTACTCCAGCCTGGTTGTAAATAGCAATGTCGATTATATGGGCCCCTGGGTGCAACTAAGATACAGCTTATTTTTATTTCTTAAAGGCTCAATGGATGATATTTAGTGACATCGAGCAAATGAAGAAGAAATCACAAATGAAGCAGAATTCCTTTGTAAGCAGTGTTTGTTTTGTACATTCCAAGCTTTTTAGTTATTGGAATTTTAATTGCGGTCCACAGTCACAGTCATGCAGTATATATTGGTAATAAAATGGAAAAAATAAAAAGGATGTTTAGTCTGAATTACTGTCGAGACTTGGAATATGGTGGACTCCACAAAAGGCAATACAGTGCAAATGTACACATAAACCACTGACTAAAAGTGTCCAAAAACACAAGGGTTCCTATTTTTTGTGTGATTATACATTAATATAGATGCTTCTATGAAACTGGGTTCATTCTGGTACCTGCACTTTTCCAGCTTTTTAGACTCAATAATAAAAGAGACATTTAGACGTATTTCCCCCCAGGATGGACCTAATGATGACCTCAGTAAAATGCATAAAAATTATACTCTTGCTCTGAGCCATCCCCAAAATTAATGAATTTTTAATCAAATATTGGGGCCAAAAATAGGACCAAAATTGGTACATGAAAAGCTACCTAGGTGTCAGTCAGTGCATTAGATCTGGAAAATATGGCTGTAAATGGTCCTATATCCCGCTATAAATAAAGACACTGTGTTGAATTTGATGATCCTAGTGGTTTTTCTAATCCAGACATGCAGGTTTTTCATGAATCTCAGTCTCATTCCAGGTTTCGCGTGTAACCCATCATGTCCAGTTGCGTTACATTCGGAACGTGCCCATATAAACACAAATAAATCATGAGGGATTCTGCAATAGTGGTTATTTTTGTGAAACACTCTGCCTTGCATAATTAGTTTGATTCCCTGTGAGAGAATAAAAAGATACTCATAGAAATAGCAGTGCGGAATTTTTGTGTCCTTTTTTTTTTCTTTACCATGTTACACGCGGATTTTTGTATAAAAAAATATATTAAAAATATAAAAATGTGTTTTATCTGAAATATGGTTTCTCTTTTATCTCAGTAAATATTTTTTTTTAAAATAGTCTTTGCTTCATAACATTAGTCTACATCTGGTTTGAATTTTTTAGCCCCCATGTCCTTATTTTTAGGACCAGTTTCATAGAAACACCCATATATTCTATATTCCATTCCTGTGATTAAAATGAACACACAATAAATTCCATATGTTGACTTAAGTTCTTAATAAGATGACAGTCTGTGTTCTTTGTGTTTTTGTAGTGTTAGTGTTATAAAAACTCCTCAATAGAAGAAAAAATACCTCTGTGTGTTCCCTCTGTGATACAAAATGCTTTGAGTTCTGGAATGAAAACAGTGATGCGAGAGAAAACCCTATATTGTACTAAAAAAAGCTCCAGAGCAGGTAGTAAAGGACCCTAGATGATACTGAACACATAGTAGCATTTCTGGATTAAAGTATCTAAAAACAGCGAGGTCTTTGTTACATAATTTGTTGCCTTGTGTCTCTAAATATATCAACAGTTTCCAGACGTGTTCAGACAGGTTCATCATTTGTTCTCTGTTACGGTCTGTTTCGTTTTGGCACCTGTCAATGGTATTATATCACCTCCAGTAAGTTAACATTAACATTTAATGCTACTTGTGGCCACTTCACTGAGCTGAAATGATGTCACATGGATACTATACGTCAAGAGGTGTTGTTATTGCTGCTGTTGCTATTATTGCTGCTGGTTTTTTTGTTTTGTTTTTTTTAGCTGCTTCTCGCTGAGATTTGCTAAATGTCAAAGTTCAGCTATTGTGTATGTTGTGCTCTTTTATCGTAAAAGGTAATAACAGAGATGGTTGATCTGTAATGTGCAGCAGCTCTCTTCATCTGATATTGTTTTGATGGACAAGCGCCTGGCGACACACACTCCATACTGCGCATTTAAACTTGGATTCATAATGAAAGGCAGTGATGAACAGAATATTTATCTCAGGCATTTAAGATGACAGCTGACAAATATTTACAGCCCAGTTTTTCCTCATTTTTGTGACATGTGGCTCCTGTGTCTTCTCGATTTGTGTGATAGGTGGTTTATATGTGGGCGTTATGTCACATCAGCCTCACAACCCCTGGTTTAATGTCAAAGTTAGAGTAAAAGTACAGTCGAGAAGCCTTAGTTTAACCCATAAAGAGCCAAAAAGCCACTGGTAACCAATACCATCTACTGATCTACACTGTTTAATACCTGTCAATCCAGTAATCCTATCAGGACATGTAAATAATTGCTGTAAAACACACTTTTCATGTGACCCGTTTGGATGCTCAGAGGCTCTGTAGTGAACGTGGAAACACCTTCATCTACTACAACATTGATTCACTAGTAAAACCTATTGAATTTGACCAATGACAGTGGATGGAGACATTTGGTTTATGCTCAGTTAATGATATTTTTTTGTTGAAAAAGTTATGTTTTCTTCATTTTTTCTCCACTTTAATCTGAGCTTTTATGAACATTTACTCGATCAGTGAATTAAATATGGGAAAATACCGGATATTCGTTGAAAAAACACAAAATACAGAGGGTAATATGACAATAAGTGGTGATAAATTGCTTAAGGAAGGTTAAATATAAAGAAAAATTCATTTGTGAACTGCCACAGAAGTAGCACTGGGTCTTTATGGGTTAAGAAATGTCAAAGAAATATTTTATCTATTGGATTTACTAAAGGGGACATTGTTTGATATGATTCACGCTGGCCTTTGAAGAACATCAGAGGGAAATATTAGTTAAATCCGGAGGATCTGTGTGGATCTAAAGCCCTGTTCACATGGGACCAGGATTACCTGTGGACCTGGGGTAATTTATAATAATTGCAGAGGTCGTCTGTAATACAAATCCTGTGTGAATCTATTGGATAGAGGTCGACCGATATGGGTTTTTCAAAGGCCGATGGCGATATCTACAGCTGATTTCTGAGGCCGATATCTAAAGCCTTTTTTTTTTTTAAAAGCATGTTGACTGTGAAATACAATTGAAACACTCAGATAATTATGATTTTTATGCAGCAATATAAATGAAATTATTAATACATATGGTACTCTTAACATTTATTGAACTTCAAGTGCTGCCCACACAGGTGCCTGATTAAATATAGTTGAACAGTTTTACTACTGATCAAATATCGGCTTTCAAAAAAAAAAAAAAAAAAAAAATCAGGCCGATGGCTGACATGAAAAAAAAAAAAAAAATCAATATATCAGTCAGATAACCTCTACTATCAGCTAATTTGTAAAGTAAAAATTACACCTCAAATTACCTATCCTATTTCAGCACATGTAGGGGATTGTTGTGATACTATTAGCCCCGTGCAAATTGACATCCATGATAGGAGCTGTGCTGGTGATGGAAATGAAAATTTCTAAAGTGTTTTGGGTGGAAATTCAAGAGGCTCATGCCGTGACATAGTACAGATATTGACTGGAAATAGATATACACTGGATATTCTGAACCTTTTAGGAGAGCGACATCTCAAAGGATGAGGAGATGGATGGCATGCATGACAGCTACAGTAAGACACATTTTTCTATCTTTCAACAGTTACTTGTAAGTGGTGAGCCTAACCTTGACATCAGAACCAAGGAATATAATATCAGTAAAAAAAACAACAACAAAAAAAACACTTTGCTATCTCATGCGAATGCGGTGGATGAAACACAGATGTGGTGGGTTAATTTCTTAATCAATGGAGGTGTAAAGGTTCTACTAGTCCCACGCGAACGGGGTTTAAGTCTAGGAAAATAGAATCAAAACTGCCATCGCACGTGTAACCTGATTTGTGTCGATCGGGCAACATTTGTGAGCACAGACTGAAAATAGTATGAAAACTCCACAGACATATGTAACCTGATCAGGCCATCCATACAGACACATTTAACAATCTATTTATCTGTAATAGTTTCAGACACAAAAGCCGAAATGACCAGATCCGTGAAGCTGAAGTTTAAGATCTGTAATTAAACTGGTAATACTGATTCAGGTTTTGACACATTTACTAAATCACAGCATCGGTATGGATTTCACTTCTGACAAAAACAGCTCTGGGGTCCATTTTAAGTCACAACCCTATGTTTGGGAATGCCTTAGGATTTAATAATAGTTTTCCAGTTGAGTGTCCTGCCAGTAACTCATATTTTGCATCATGAAACGGGATTATTCTATTTCTATTATTCTATCGTGTCACTGTTTTTCAGTATAGATTGAGATAGCAATAACCCATAAAGGCCCAGTGCTACTTTTGTGTCAGTTCCCAAATTTACATTTTAATTTATTTATATTTATTTCCATTTTTATTCTTTTTTTTAAGTATTTTGTGTTATTGTATTCTTATTGTATTCGTACTGGAGTATTGTGACAACTTAATTTCCCTTCGGGGATAAATAAAGTTATCTGTCTGTCTGTCTGTCTGTCTATCTATCTATATCTAACCTTTCTTAAGTGATTTATCACCATTTATTATAATATTATCTTCTGTGCTTTGTATTTTATCAGTATAAATCAGGTATTTTCCTATATTTAATTTACTGGTCATGTAGATGTTCATAAAATCTCCGATTAAAGTTGGGGGCATTATATCAAAAAGACAGAAAAAAATGGCAGAAAAAGTGACTTTTTCAGTAAAATCGATCATTAACTGAACATAAAACAAGCGTTTCCATCCACTGTCATTGATCCAACTCCACGGGTTTTGCTGGTGAATCAATGTTGTAGAAGATGACGGTGTTTCTACGTTCTCTACGGAGCCTCTGAACGTCCAAATGGGTCAAGAGTCAATTTGTTTACCATCTACAGAAAAAAAAAAAAAAAAACTGCATTGGAAACAGGGTTGCAAGAGCTCAGCAAAAGGTACATGAAAGACAGTAAATAAGGTAAAAAAAAAAAAACAATAAAAACTTACATAAGGGTCATATGTGATGACCACGAAAAGATGGCACACTACATTTTACACCAATTATTTACATGTATTGATAGGATTAGTGGATCAGCAGGTATTAAACAGGTTAGATCAATATATGGTTTTGGTTGGTGATGGATGTTCAGGTCTTTAGGAGTTAAAATATGAAATGGACAAAAAATGAGAGAACTATAAGCACCTAACTACCAAACACCTAAATACACAAAACACTTTATCAACCCTCATACAGTAGATGAAGAGGTTGAAAGAAAATGATTTTATGTGAGAAAGATCATAAAATTAGCTTTCACAGCGTAACTCCCAAACACTTGACCAGACATATAAACATGCATACATTATCCACAATGCTTGAAAGTCGCTAAAGTGAGTCGCCGAGGTCGCTGAAATTTTTCCCCGGGTGAGTAACAGACAAGTGCTGTACAATCAAATATATTTTTAACGAGTGAATCAGTTCAGCGACTAAAAATCGAGCTTGGTGCTTTTTCGACACAAAATCAAGTGCTGCTCATTTATCCATCTTTCAGGATTTATTCAGTAGCTTTGCTCTCAATGGCCTGTGAAGAACTCCTGACTTGACACATAACTTGTGTGCCCTCTCTCCGCTGAAACTGAGCTGGAATGAAACGAGAGCCGAGGGGATTAATGGAGGTTTTAATTGGAAGTCATTCGTAACCAAAACCTCCGAATGGGAAAATAACATGTAGAATTTATATCGAAAGGAAAGAGCCATTCGTAATATGGCCGTGCACAGCATCTATTTAATAAACTGTAGGAAAGTAGGGGTATTTAAACTTCTACTTTGAAATATTTTTTAAAAATGACCTAAATTTAACATTAGAATAAAGAGCTCTTAAGTCAGTGTGGTATCATGACTAAAAATACACGCCACTTTTAATTGGTGTGTTATCTGTACGCATTATAAGCTTTCCACGTGTATGTTCAAGCCATTATCAGCCCCCTGTCCAACCTGAAACGATGTGTCAAACACCACGCACTGACGGTTAGGGTTAGGGTTACGTGAACCGGAGATATTAACCCTGTAAAGCCTGAACCGTTAAATCACTGACAGAAAATTCCAGTTTTTTGAAACCGTAGCCTTTATTGGTCCTTCTGAACGCTAAAAAAATTAATTTCCAAATACCAATTTCTGTGTATGAGTTTAATATCTTTGAGTATAAAGCAATAATCCTTCAACAATTCAAATAACACTAGCATAAATCACAATTATATGCTATTTTGACTCCTTTGATGCGTGGCGTCCACATGCATCAAGTATTCATACCACCGTGAGGATTTCCCCTCTTAAACATGTAAAATCAATCTTTTCTCTCTTCTGTGTGTTTGTACATCCTATAAAGATATTAAACTCTAATAATGTTGCTTTTTTTTTTTTTGTCAGAAGAAATTTATTGGGTTTTAACATTTTTACCCATTTGTTGCATGGTGTCCACATAAGATACTTAAATATCTTCTTAATAAAACCATATTAAAAAAATCAAAATTCCTTTCAACTTCAGCCTAATTTTGACCAATAAAATCAATCTAAAAAAAAATCTAGATACTTTTTTTTCATAATTGATGCATGAAAGGGTTCAATTAAGCTATATTATAAGTTATATCTGACTGGACTCCCCCAAAAGAGCATTAAACAGCTGCAGCTCATTCAGAACGCTGCAGCTCCAGTTTGGACCAGAACTAAGAGA
>JAPQRP010000016.1:31788835-31804460 GCA_037367295.1 Apogon hyalosoma | reverse complement strand
GGTATTTATTTTGCTCTGTGAATGCATCTTAAAACCACATTTTATCTCTGATTATTTTAATGTCTTTTACCCTTTTTTGTGATTTTTAATGTTTTTTCTTCTGAGATTTTTTTTTTGCCTTTGTAAAGCACTTTGAGTTACCCTGTGTATGAACAGTGCTATACAAATAAACTTGCCTTGCCTATTTTATTGCTGTTAAAGCAATAATATACAGGAGAGCAAAAGCACTGGAAAATAAAGCATCAGCGTCCCTAGATAGAAGTTATTTGATAATATTAGAAGCTTTAAGATGAATCCATTGTGTACATTCTATTATAAATCTTACTTTACACCAAGGTGTACTTTTAGGCAGCTCTAATGATGTACTTTGCTGAGCATCTGATTCCATCTGACAGTTTTTTCCAGTCCAGAAACTCAGCTTTGAGGATGCTGATGGTCTCTCAGCCCGATGCTCTTAAAAAGCAGCTGATAAACGCACAGTTTCTGTGTTTGTGTACATAACAGATACATCCTCACAACCGTGTGCAGTAATTCACACAGCTAGGTGTTTATTTGAGCATTTTATAATGGTTACATAATAAAATTAGAAACTGTCACAATATTTTGCATTGCATCAGAGTTGGTCATTGCTAATTTTAGGGAGTGCTGTGCAGATATCACCGAGCATATTCCTGGAACTGGTTTTATGTTTCCACTGCTGCGAGGGCCGAGTCTACACGGGCTATTTTCATCATAATGACACATTTTGGACATTTAGCCGTTAGAGTGATTCTGTAGCACTGAGTTTTACCACGCTGTCACCCCTTTTTAGAAGCATGAAGTCATATATCTTTGTTGTTTCGTTGGATTTATCGTTGAAAACATACAGGTGATGAAACCGTAAATAACTTGTGAATTGCCAATCTGGGTAAACGCTCCTTTTGGTTTCTGTTGCATCTTTTGTATCATGCAGCTTCTGAAATGGGACACAGCTGTTTACCTGATGCATGATGGGACAGCCAGGGATTAAACAGACAGCCATTTATAGGGCGTGGGGTTGTAAGCACAATCACAACTGCAGCCGAGTATGTACATGCGGCTGTGCTGTGTGGACTATAATGGACAAGGCCGCCTATAGGTGCTGCTAGTGGGGCTCTGGGCTTTTAGTGTTGTTCCATTAGGACTCAATTTCATAAAAGACCCTTGGGACAGAACATCTCTCAGACTTGGGTCACTCTATTAGATATGGCCAGCTGATGGATGGTCACTTCAGTTCCACTTGAGCCCTTACAGGTTATTCTTGTTATCCAGAGTTAATAGCTGTTACTTCACCTAAACAGGAATCAGTTTTAATCAGCGGAATTAATTTCTCCTAACGAGACTAGAGCAAACAGACTGCAGCTCACAGCATCTGTCTCTCCTCTGTTCTGTCGATGTATGCACCAACACACATGAAACAAGCTACAATTCTTACCGTAGAGCTGGAAGGCTTTCTCTATGCTGTCTTAGTTCTGGAGACCCATCAAATGTCTTCAAAGATCCATGAAAAAACAATGAGAGCTGTCTAGCATTTGCATACTTTTGGCTGCTTATGTTGGCGTAAGAACCTCTAATTTGAATACTCATCTGTCATGGATTGGTGACAATTAATTAAACGCGGGTTCCTGAAAGGCTATGGGTTTTTTTTTTCCCCAAGATTGCAGAGAAACGTTTTATTCTGTTATTTTCATATTTTCATATGTTTTGGCAGGGCTAGCAGACACATAAAGGGATCAGAAAGCTCCAGAAGACCCATTTTTATTGTCTGACATGAATAGGTAAGATTTATCCAGACAGATTTTTGACTGAGGCTCATGCCTTTGTGACATGTCAGAGAAAAGCTAGTACATCAGATATGTCAGTGTTTTGTTAACAGCCAGGGGGAAACAGAAAGACGCAGAGAACAAACTAAGTAACAACGTCTTTTTTTTTTAATACATATTAAAAGATTAGAAGCATGAGAGAAAGCCTCAGAAACAGCATAAAAAACCCCACAAAATAAAATGTAATAGTCTTAAGACATCAGCAAACAAATACTTCCATTAAGTCGGAGAGGCTCTGTCAATGTTATCAACAGCGTAATTGGGTAACGGCAATATGAGAAAAGAAAGCAGTGACGGAACAGGAGCCTAATTGAAAATATTGAGCCGCCGAGCTCATAGAAACCTCCGATTTTGTGAAATTTCTAGACATAGGCTACATTCAGACAGCTCTCGTCTTAATGCGCAATTCAGATTTTTTGGTGAAATCTGATTTTTTTCGTGCGTGTGTGCTCATTACACTGCAAATATCAAAATCTTACCAAGTGTATTTTTCTCATTTCGAGTCCAACTATCTCATCACACTTAAAATAAGACATAATCACCTAAAGAGTAACTTTTCAGCGAGTTCATAGAATGACACCTTGAACTTGAATTCATTAAAAGTATTGTCCCTCACAATGTAGCATCTCATTTTCAGGGGTATTTTGAAAAGCACACAGAGTCAAAACAGCATACATAATATATATATATATATTCATACAGATACAGCATACATAACAGTCACCACAACTGCACACAAAGGGACAACACGCTGACCCACTCCCACTACTCCCAAGTAAAAAGTAAAAAAATAAAAATAATAATACAAACTTAACTCAGAAAAGACTAAATAATGTATTAATTTAACAGATACTCAAGCTACAGAGCAACCGGCACAGTTCATTAAGCAATTATTTGCAGCACGGATGAGTGTTAATTTGAAAGCAAGCACAAGAAAATAAACATAACACCTCAAAAAAGTGGAAGATTATGCCGATTATACTGGAAAAAATCGAAATCTTACCGAGTCTGTTTCTCATTTCTAGTCAAAATATCTCATCACACTTAAATTAAGACCTAACCACCTAAAGAGTAACTTTTCAGTGAGATATAAGAACTTATTTTTAGACAATAGATCTGGAAAATCTTATTTCAAGAAATCTTACCAAGAGAATTTTCCCTTGTTTCATTGGCAGATTTTTTTTGCTTAATTCAAGCAAAAACAGAACAAGTGAAAATTATCTTATTATCTAATATTTTGACTAGAAATGAGAAAAATACACTTGGGAAGATTTTGATTTTTTTTCCAGTGTTCATATTACACATTAAATGCGACTTCTCAGTTTTGAGCATGAACTGAAGTGACACAAAAGAGGTTCTGACGTAATACGTGACCACGCAGGCACATACTGTGTTTATGGAAGTAAATATGTTTTTTCCCGCCGCTCCTCCTCCTGGGACGCAGAATTGTGATGTTTGTCGCATTTCAATGACGTAAGGGTCGGATAAATGTGACCTGGCTGTTCAGACTGAAGTCGCATCGCAAAATATCAGATACGTATCAGATTTAAGACCACACGTGAAAATCGGATTTGTGCTGTTCAAACCGTCTTTAACAGATCAGATGCAGGTTGCATATGGGCATAAAAATAATCGATTTTGGGCCACATTTGCCTGCAGTCTGCATGCAGCCATAGTTAGGGGTGTAAGAAAATATCAGTTCCGCAATATATATCACGATATTTAATTTCACAATACTGCATCGATATTAAAAAGCACTGTATTGATATTTTTAGGTATTTGTTCAAATGCAGACATGGCGAGGGTTCATTTTTGTTTATATTTTATTTATTATCATTTAACACTGTTTTGTTACATAATGGTTATCTCAGGCATCCTAAAGTACTTTTTTTTACCATCTGAAAGAGGCAGACGTTAGTTCCTTTATTGGGATGGCACAACAATAATGTTCTGATGTTGGATGATTCAGGGACTGTCCACTATGCATTCTTTTCACAACTAATAGAATATGAACATTTGAGCAGGATCTTGTTGTCCGTGAAACATAATTTAAGTTTGAAGTTTTTACAGAGGAACGTTTTGTGATACAGCATTAGATCCTGTTCTGATCAAATAAAATGTGCTTAGTATTTGTGCATATTTCTGGTGTAATTAAATATTTACAGAAAATAATCTTTTTTTAAAAAAGAAACAAATATTGCCTTGTTAACAGTATCAGGATATATCGCGACATATCGTATCGTGATCCTAGTGATGTGATTTATATCGTATGGCCAGATTCTTACCAATACACACCCCTTGCCATAGTGTTGTTTCAGATCGATAACATTTCAGTTAACTACTGACAATCAGCTTCGGAACAAAACAAATCAGCATAAACACTGTTCCAATATCACTGTAAAATCACATTAATACTCATTCTACACCTTCAAATCTACATTGTTTGCTTTGCAATCACCGGTCAAGTAATGCAAGCTATTCACAGACCATAATGCCCAATGCTGAGGGAGTTCTCCCCCCGCATCTTTTAATCCTTACACATACCATGACCAAGTGAAGTCAAATGAATTTTATCTATATAGCCCAAAGTCACACATTTGGATGGTGTGAAGGAGGACGTATAAGTTCACAGACTTCACCTCTCAGGATTTGTCAGACTCAGGTTTTTCATTTACTTCTCACTTTTGCAGTCAATGATGTGCAAATATTGAGGTCATATGCAGATTTATGTAAGTTGTAGACACTTTCTTATCTGTCTTTTCAGCATGACTACTGTAATGCACTCTGGTATCAACTATGGAGGTATTAGTAGGGAGGAGGGCTTTTATGAATGCTCGACATGTATTTCTGGTTTTACGATAGCGCCCTTTCATTTTATGTTTTCCATTTGCTATTTGTTATTGCTGCCTTTGCTTTACTTTATTAGACATTTTGAAGCTTTGTCTTGAATATGTAAGTACAGACTACTGTTAATATTACAGCTGTAAAAGCAGTGCAGTTGTAAAACAAATACAAGCTTCCTATCTATGTCTGTTTAAATGACGTAGTTATTGTTTCTTTGCAACAGGCTGACATCGAAAGTATCAGCCTAAATGGTATGATTTTTCACTCTCCTAAGAGAAATACGCACTTAAAGATGACTAAATGGGAATGTAAACATAAATAATGCACATTTAGTGTAATCTAACTCGCTGATGAGTGCACTTAAGTCCTGGCCAAAATATTAATTGAGAACAGCACTGACTTTTCTTCTTATCTGGGAGGTGATGTTAAGCCACAGCCTCATGCTTAACATAAATTAATATTCCTGGAGAGTTCCCTCATATTTTCAGTTGAAACCAGAATAAAAGACCAACACAAAAAGTGATACTGATTCATCTTTAGAGTTGAAGTCCACTTGGCCGGCGGCTACAAGATGAGCTACACTAAATGCTTGTTGCACCATGGCCTCATCATCCTGCCACAGTGTGTCCTTGGTTTGACTCTGCTACTCATCACTGGCTACTCATCACTGGTGTTCATTATTTCTCTTTCCGAGATAACTCCCCCACTGTAATTAAGTAGCGTAAGTAAATGTGATTCCTCGGACAAAATGAGCCTTCTCCAATATTTCATGCCATTAAACAAGAGGGTTCCCTCTACTGCCCTCCACTGAAAGGAAATTGCAGGCATTATTGTAAATAAATTACCAGACAAGAAGCATTCACCAACTGCTAGGACTCTGTAGGCGTGTATGAACCAGTCCGGCATTTTACAACTTACATACTGGACGCATCTTATGATTTACATTCAGTGCCAACATTCATTACTATCGCAGGAAGTACTGTGTACCCTACGCAGAAAAGTTAAAATGCACAACAGTAATTAGTACTCTGTGTTGACTATTGCCAACTGCTCCATCAACGACTGACACTGCTTCCTCTACCAAAATGAAGAGTTTATTTATGAAGCTTACAGCATCAAATTGCCCACAGACTTCTCTTTGTTCTACTGCAACACATACAGTTTCACACATTTTCCTAAGTTTATCTGATCAGTATGTACCGTCAATCTGTTCAGCGGCCACAATTCCACTCCAAATAATTAAAATAAATCACGGCCTGTTTTTAAAACCTAATCCAACAAATACTCAGCCTTTTGTAACGTCTGACCTCCAAATTTGGAAAGGTATAATTTTAACGACCTTGTGCGTATCTCTGCAACCGGTAGCCGGCGCCAACCTATTACAGGATCAAAACATGACAGTAAATCTGGGAATGGCATTATTACGTCCCTCCTTAATTAAATAATTTTTCTTATTTCCCTAGACAAGGGTAGAGGTTCAGAGGAACAGCCAACATACGTACTGATACTCTGGTGCCAAGGAACATTTCATCTGACGTCTTTAGGCAACCCAGTCCCCAGATAAAAATGCTGCTTTTGCTCATTTCTCCAAACTACAAAGACATACAAAGACAACCATTGTGAACAAAAAATATGCCACGTTAGCATGTGGAAATACAGTGATATGGGTGCTTCTATGAAACTGGGTTCATTTTGGTACCTGGCACTTTGCCAATGTTTTAGACCCAATAATACAAGAGACATTTAGACATATTTCCCCCCAGGATGTACCTAATAATGACCTCAGACAAATGCAAAAAAATCATTCTCTTGCTTTGAGTCATCCCAGAATTAATTAATTTTTAATAAAATATTGAGGCCACAAATAGGACTGAAATTGGGACATGAAAAGCTACCTAAGTATCAGTGCATTTGAGCTGGAAAACATGGCTGTAAATGGTCTCATATACCGCTATAAATAAAGACACTGTGTTAAATTTGACAGTCCTAGTGGTTTTTCTAATCCAGACGTGGGTTTTTCATGAATCGGCAGTCTCATTCCAGGTTTTCTGTGTTACCCATCATGTCCACTCACATTACATACAGAACCTGCCCATTTAAACGTATAGAAATTGTGAATGATTTTGCAACTCCAGTCATTTTTGTGAAACACTCTACTTTGCATGATTAGTTCAATTCCCAAAATGTACCTGTGAGAGACTAAAGAGATATAAAAAAAAAAAAATAGTAGCGCATCATTTTCGTGTCTTTTTGACCATGTTACATGCAGATTTTTGTATAAAAAATCATGTAAAATAATATCAAAATGTGTTTTTTTCTGAAAAATACTTTCTCTTTTATCTCAGTAGGTATTTATTTTTAAAAACTTGCTTCCTAACATTAGTGTGGTTTGAATTTTTAGCTGGCTTGTCCTGTTTTTAGGACCAGTTTCATAGAAGCACCCATATCTATTTTCTTTAACAACAGCGATTTAACATCTCATGATTCTTTTTTTTTTGCTTTGACAGAAAATTAAACAAATATATGGAAAGGATTCACATTCAGGATTAGTGAAAGACACCAGGGCTTTGCTTGAAAAGGTGAGCCGGTGTAAAACTTTTAAACTTGTTTGATATGAAGCCAAACACAGGACCAATCTGGTATACTAAATTTCACCCAATTGTTTGCACTTCCACTCAGCAGAAGTAACAAAATGAGACTACTGAAGCTCACAACTGAAAGTGAACCATCTCCAGTCCACTAGGTGGGTGTAATGCACTTCTAAACTGTCTTGATAGCTGTCAATAAACACTAACTGATGATAAGGAGAGCAGAAGCAGCAGATTTGCCATAACTTTTTATGTTACATTTTCAGTGCTTTTCTGCTTATTTCTTTTGTTAGCTTGAAATTAAAATGTTGCCATGTTGGTGTAGTTTTAGCCCCAATTCCAATTCACAACTTGGCCCTCCTCCTCCATTGTGCGTGTTCACTTGAAGGGGTAGGGGTGTCCTGATTCTCAATGAGTCAGAAGGGAAGGGCTGAGGGGGAGGGCTGTTTGGCCCTCAAAACGGAGATTTTTCCGGACCACACTACAACCAGAGGGGTATGCGAAATCTCCCATAATTCTGTTCGAATCATCGGCAAGATGGAGGTAAACACAGCAAAAAAGTGCAGCAGTGTGACGAAAGAAACACACAAATGTATGTATTTTCTTCATAAAGAACTTAATCGTTTGATCATCCATTTAATGCCGTTTCAACGTGTTATACGACGCATTTCTGCGGTTTGCGGTTGATAGTCGTAAAAAAGATGCCCAAAGCCCATGCAACAGAGACAGTTACAGCTGCGGACGGTGAATGCTTTCGGAAACAAAGCTGTTTAAAGCAGCATCAGCGATTGCCGACGAAGTAACAGGTCTCAAAGGGTTGTCTCATTTAAGAGGGGAATGTTTCAACCCCTACCCCTTGCAACTCCATTTCAAGGGGTAGTGCCAAGTGTAAGGGCCAAGGGAGAGGGGTAAGGGGGAGTGCCAAGGAGTGAATTGGGATTGGGCCTTAGTCTCTCATGTTGCCCTAAAAAGTACATTAACGTTCAAGAAAAACACAACATGTACCATGCACTCCTCTCTGCTGAAAGCCTCCTGTGATCCTCCTTTGTGCTTCCAGCCTCAACTTGGCAGTAAATCATGTTTCGTGTTTCATGGTTTGTCAGACACTAGCTGCTCCATCAGTCTGTTTATTATAGTATTATTACATGAAAACATAGCAATGTTGTGTTCATCACATTGTCATGTTACTGCAAAACAAGTTGGATTTATCAGTGTGACACTGTCATTATCACGTTGCTAATGTACGACACAATCTGTTGTACTGGCAAGTACTGGTTAAGTTTCTACAACGGACTGGAAACTGGAAATATACCAAAAACCAACTAACATCAAAAGTCTGCAGATGTACAAAAAAACACATTACTTTGGCATTTACCATTGTTTAACACAAACCACCTTGATTTCCTAGCCCTGGTTGGTTGCCAGGCCCTATATTTTCAGAATCATAGGTAAAACACTAAAACATGTAGAAGTCTGGGATATATTTGTGGTTGTCAAACATCAGTGGTTTGCAGAAACATACAATGTAAATCTTTTTTCCTGGTGATTAATTTTGTTTCATTTCAAATATGAAACTGTGCATATAAGACATTCTTGCAGACCACAATCACATTCCCCAAATTTATTTTCTGATTTCTCTGTGCTCTCCATTATCAGCTCTAATTTTAACAATACACTCATTATCTGTGACTTTAATTTACACATTGTCAATAATACAGATACAAAGATCACAGACTATCCTCATCTATTGGAAGATCTGAGCTTCATAAAATGTTTCAAAGATTTTGTCATTGCACGGGAACTTTCTGTTAACATTTCATCAGTTATAGATATGTTCTGTAATTCACTGCCTCCCTTCAAATGCTGCATTGTAGTTTGAGACACACTGCTAAAGGATGCCATCTTGCAGGACAAATGGTAAAAATTTCTATTTTGTATAAATAATATCTTGGCCAACTCTATTCATCTGTCAGTGATGTAATAGATAATTTCAAGACAAATCATACTGATCCAATTTTTCCAGTGAAGAACAAAAACACTATGGAGACAATATAATATAAACTAAATGATCAAAAGCTCTTGCAAAGGTGAGGAGAAATGAAGACAAAATCTTAGAAATTGTAAAAGCAAGATTGGGTCAGATTATCAAATGCTTATCTTTCCCTTATTCATCACAGCCATCACTTGAGTATTTCCCTTCTCTTCCCAGGAGAAAACAAGGCATCAGCCTTGACTGCCAGCTGTTAATCCAACAGGAATCCTAAATTACAGGAAACTCTGTCTTTGTTGTCACTGCCAACTGGTGTGCATTTAAATTCTGCATTTTATCATGATACAGCTGATCACATTCACAGCAGAGCTTTTATTCCAGTAATTTGCAACAATTCACATGTCCAGTGGTTTTAGCAGCTCCCCTTGATATGGGATGGAGGCTATTTCAGGCACGTTAGATTATTCCTAAGACTTAAAACAAACCTTTGACAGCCTCATAAACCCGTCCTCTCACTATTGTTCTGATAATCTCAATGTTAATAGATTGCCTATTTTAGAGATAAGAATGAATTTATCAGAATGAATATTATTCAGAAAATGCTCAATGTGATGTCATGAAACTGCATAAATAAGCATGCCACTTTCAACCAGCATTAAGTGACACGTTATCTGTACTCATAAGTTTTCCACGTGTACGTTCACACCGTGTCAAATACCACACACTGAGGGTTAGGGTTATACGAACCGGAGATCTTGGCGTAAAATGACACGTGATCAGATGGTGCTGAATAACACGTGAAAGGACTAAAAATGCATAAGTACAGCTAGCTAAATGCCGTAAGAACTGCCATGACGTTAGGACTGGGCGATAAAACGATAACGATACGTATTGCGATATGACTTTTCCTTGATAGAAATACGAGACATGCTCGATACAATTTCGATGGAATTCATCTGTCCATGTTTTGACAGACATAAGAACAGCCAATCGTAATTAAGTAGCGCCGCACCGAACTAATCACGCTAGAGTCAAAGTTAGGTTGACTCACACAGCACAGGCGTGAGAGCAGCCGCAGCACACACGCTAATGTTTGGGCTGAAGGAGGTAATGACTGTTCCCTCGGGAGAAAATCTGACAGAGAACTTGGGCGACCGGGTTACTGAAAAGTAGGGCGCAGCATAGAAGCTGGGAGTCAGACGTTCAAAGTATGTTAAGTTTCATTTTCGGTTTATGCCAGTTTCGGCAGTTAAGGAACTCACCCCTACGTATATATACCCCCGGCATTGTTTTGTGAAGATGGTCTGTTTTGTTTGTGTCCTCTTTTAAAACTTGAAAGCTTCTGCCTGCTGGTCAGACTTTTAGTTTAGTTTTAAATATATGTACCTGTTTTTTTTTTTTTTTTAATCTGAAACAGTCATATAATGTTCTTCAGCACATCTGTCATGTTCAAGCCCTGACAGAAAATAAATCACATTTAAATCAAAAATAACCTTCTGATGTCTTCACAACTAACTCATGAGTAACGGGAAAATTTAAGCTCGACAAAAATAGTGATTTGATTTATATCATGATACGTATCGATATCGTCTGATATGAAAAAAAATATCGTGATGGTGATTTTTCTTCCATATCGCCCATATCGCCAAATCAACAGGATTTCACAAGATCGCACTCAAATGCTGGACAACATACTACAAAGCACTGCCTCAAAACATGGTTGTACCGTGCACTCTCTTAAATCAACAAATATGAGCGAAAAAGAAGAAAAAAAAAAAAAAAAGGTCTGTTACTTAAGAGTCCTTCATCCATGACCTTGATGCCATTCTCACTAGTTTCCAGAAAAAAGCTTTTTGACAGTTTGGCAGAGGTTTAACAGTCAAACGCTAGCTGTTCATGGGCATCTTTCATCCAGCTTTTAAAACCCCTTTAATTACACCTCTACTTAAAGACAGTCATCGCCAACAACAGATCTGCCTTTTCTGATTAGGATTATAGAAAAAAGTTTTTAGACATCTTAATGGTTTCTTCCATAGAACACTGACTGAAAAAAAATCCATCTGGTTTCAGTGTCGAGCACATCCCCACTCAAATGTGTAATTGAATGAACACTAATGACATAAAAGGCCTTTGTGTTTGTCCTGATAGATCTGTGCTGCATTCAATACTGTACATCATAACATTATCCTTGGTTGGTCTCTTTGGTATTGTTCAGAAATTGTTCAGATCGTACCCAATTACTGAAAAATTCTGCAATAACACAGACCTGACACATGGCATCCCACAGGGCTCTACGTTAGGCCCAGGTCTTTTCATTTTCAATATAGCGCAAATGCAATAATACAAAATACAGTGTCTCTACCACCAAAAATGATTAAAAGTCTATCATCCGGTGTATTTCATTACACTGATGATTGATGATTGTCCTCTGGATGACTTAGAGCTTCTTACAGTGTGAGCAAAACAAAACCCAGATCCTCATTACTGAAGCAAAACAGCTGAGAGAAAAACTGTCTCAATGGCTAAAATTTCAGAGTAAACACCAAGAAACACATAAAAAAAAAACACTGATGTTATCACTGACTTGGAACCAAAACTTGATCGTCACATTAGAAACATGCCAGGCTGTCCTTCTATCATTTAAGCAATATTGCCAGAGAGAGACTGTTTTCTCTCCAGGGCAGACGCAGAAAAAAACTGTACATGCTTTTATCTCCAGCAGGCTGGACTGTAAATGTAATGCTCTTCTGTCTGGTGTGTCAAAGAAAGCTATTGGTCAGTTACAGCTCATACAGAACGCAGACAGATAGAAAGCCCATATTAATCCAGCCCTAAAATCCTCACTCTGTGTACCTGTCTGTCACAGAATTAATTATCAAACTGTGATATTGGTTTTTGGCTCGCTGAATGGTGTCAGATGTGGTTATGACATATGTGCCTGTTAGGTCCCTTAGACCCTCTGACTCAAATCTCATGGATGTTCCTGGGGTTAGACATAAAAAGCAAAAAGAGTCAGCCTTTCCTAATTAAGCTCCAAATCACTAGGACATTCAGCCGGAGGGTTTTAGTAGCTCTAAATCTGTTCAGTCTTTCAAATAAAATTTTAAGATGTGTCCTTTTACTGTTTGTTTTCCCCTCAAGTGTTTTCACCTTATTTAGTTTTTGTTATTTTCTTATGCTATAATTACCTGCTTTTACATTGTCTTGTGTTGTCAAGTCCTGTTTCCTTTTATTTTTGTTGCCTCTTGAATTTATTTGCATTAATTGAGCTATATACATCAACTGTACTATTACCATCAAAATAACAGTGTGAGCTTCCTACCTCTATGGCTGCTTCATTTTGGGAAAATCATTCAGTATTGACTTTTATGTTTAGTAATCGAGTGTAAGGGCACGCCTGCATTCAATCAGATGAATGCACATGCCCAGTCGTGCAAATGACCCCTGACCCCTGTGATTCCTTCACTATCTCCACATCAAAAAGAGCCCTTCACTCAGTAAATGAATCCTGCATCAAAGCAGCAACACACACACACACACACACACACACACACACACAAACTCTCTTTCTTTGTGACATCTCGATCCTTTTTTTTTCCCCCCACGTAATGATATGTTGTGGGTTTGATGGGTTGGTCCTGTTCCACTGCAGCAAAACAGATTCGGAGGTGAATTCCATCAGGTCTCTTGGCAGCATGTTGCTTGTACTTTTAATAAATAATAAATAATAAAAGTCTACCTTGCATGTGAAGTTCAACGTGAGCAAAGACGTGGACATATGGCTACATTTACAAACACACCTGTAATCCTTGGAGAGCATTTATTATTAGCATTTTCTATTTTATTATTATTATTTATTTATTTATTTATTTTTTTTTTTTTGGATAAATTTTCTATAAAAGAAAGCTGCACTAATCAACAGTTCCCTGTTCATTCGCCTGGTTTGGTAAAGATTCAAGCAATGATCAGTCAGGAAAAAAACATCAGCCTGAGCAGCTCCAGCAGGTTTTTGGTTTATCTCTTACATAATTAAAACCACCCTCTGATTGTGATGTACAGTAGTCACAGTCTTAGGTGTGAGATAAAAACTGAACAAAAACACGAAATTGAAGAAATCCAACTCCCATATACAGATTGCAAAATTTTAGAAAGACACACACATACAGTGATCTATAATGCATTAGTGCATGGGCTCACCCAGCTTTGACTTTATCGTATTATATGCATTAAAATAGTTATGCTAAGCGCAGACGTGCATGCAAAGTGGATGCTGTGCTTAGATTTAGAAAGGTTTCAACGTGCAATTTTCCGAACAGCCAATTAGGAACGCAAAACCACGTCATGTTTGCCAAGAATCAATTAAATGTGTAAATATGCACATATGACATAAAGCGCCTCTCCAGAAACTACTTCTCAATTTTCGGTCAATAAAACTGACAAACTGCACACCAGCCTTGTCTGTTCATAAAAGCACAACCTGTCAAAGAAATAAACTTACCCGGCTTTCGCTGCAGTGAATAAATGACAGATGAAATCGGGCAGTGAGAGCAGAATATTACATTCCCTGTTAATGTCCATGCACAGCACTGAGACGTTCACGTCGACACCCGTTTACTGAGGCGACGGAGTGGTGGCGCGCAAGCGGGAGCGCGCCTGTTGGCCATAGAGCTCAGCCAGAGAGGTGCGTCAATAAGGAGGAGGTGTGAAGACTAGATAAGAGTAATAACAGCTCTCCGGTAACCAGGGCTAATAAGAACACTAATGTTTTCCTATAGAAGCCACTTAGGGTATTTCCTACACTATTTCATATCCACAGTAAAGGTCTGAGGTTCCTCCAGACTCTATTCTAATCCTGCTGGGCTATATAATTCATGTAGCCCAATTTAGGATCCCATATGGGAAGAATTAGATGTTGACAAAGGGAATATTTAGTTGAATTCATCAAACTTTAAAATCTTAATAATCCGGGTTTTGTTTGTTTGTTTATGTATTTCGAATATAACATTAAAACCAAAGGACAAAAATATTTAGATCAAAAGAAAGGAAAACATTCGAAAAGGAGCAGGATGAAGGTTAATTTATAATCTCCCACCCCTTTACCCCATCCTTCTACCTGCCCTGAATTCCTATGTCAGATCCCCTAGGTAACTCAAACATCCTACACATATCAGACTGAATTCTGACTATGCGTGAAACACCAAAATGCTGCACATAAAGGATAGACTCTGTTCATCTGTTCAAAAATAAACTCTGTCCCTTTCATAGCAGTAATAATACACATTTCAAAACAAAAATAAACTCTGTCTACTGCATGACAATGATACACATATCAAAAACAAAAATATTTGTTTCATAACGATAATGCACAAATCAAAATGAACTGTCCATTTCTTAGCAGTAACATACATATCAAAAATAAACTCTATCCATTTCACAACAATAACACACATATTAAAAACAAAAATAAACTGTCCATTTCACAACAATAACACACATATTAAAAACAAAAATAAACTCTGTCAATTTCATGACAATAATATACATATCATAAACAAAAATAAACTATCTGTTTCATAACAATAATACACAAATTAAAATAAACATTCCATTTCCCACACATCCTGGAAAACCTGGAAAATAACCAATTTTCCAGTCATGGAAAACATATGGAAAATGAGAAAAAAAAAAAAGGTTAAATGTCCTGGAAATGGTTAAGTTATCCTGGAAATGATTTTTCTTCCCCCTGCCTTGCCACCATGTGAGCCTGAACTGAAATGAAACAAAGGAAATAGTTTTTCAGTGATTTACTGAAAATATACAAAGATTTTTAGAGGAAGTCCAGGCGAGAAAATAAGAGAGAAGGTTGAGTTGGGAATTGTCCAGTTGAACATTGTAACTCCAGTTTGTCAGGCTAATGACATGCTGTGCTGTAACCTGTGGGTGTGTTTGGATTATTCTATGAATAAAATGTCATAATTATTTTTGATAAGATAACTTATAGCCATAGACTGCACATCAGATGTCTGAGTAATAAACATAGGAACAATCTGGGTAAATGCAAGGTACAACTGTAGAAAAGAACACTTCCAAAGAATGAGGTGGACAGGGGAATGGATTAGTGTATGATGTGATAAGTTGTCTCTGTAGCGACTGAATATGTCCTGGAAAATAATTTCAGGAAAAGAGTGGGAACCATGATAATTCCTGCTAATGTTTTTCCTCCTTGTTACTGTCATGAAATCAGATTTGTCTTATACAGTCGCGGAAAAAATTATCAGACCATCCAAAGTCATCAAAAACAGTGGTTATGCAATCAAGTACAAACTCCTGTGTGTATCATGTGACTAAAACAGACAGAAAAG
>JAPQRP010000016.1:31722265-31732503 GCA_037367295.1 Apogon hyalosoma | reverse complement strand
CTGTTAAAGCACTGTTTAAATAGGCTCCTTTAATTGAATAGCTCCATGTGTCTGTGTATGTGATCCCAGCTGAGCTCGTTCATTTCATATAGAGAATTTATGTGAAGTTTTTGAGCTTTATTATATTTATTTATTTTTTCTATTTATTTTTATTGTATTCATTATATATTCTTTCGATTTATTTATTTTTAATTTTAGTGTACCTGTATTTTTTCAGCTTTTTTTTATGGAGCCCTCATTAGCTTAATTGTCTGCAGCTGTGCCACACAGACCACATTTGCCGTTACCATGGCAACAAGCAGTGCAGCCACTGAAGACACAGACCCAGCCACGCTCATTTAAATGTTCTGAGCGCTGTGACACTACTCCCAAACAGCTGTTAATTATGGGAAAACTGTAAATGATAGGTGAAAACTAACATGATCCTGAGCGGCAGAAGGACCTGGGGAACACACAGGTGTAGTTTTGTCTGTACTGTAAGAAATGACCAACTTATGGTGGTGTAAAAACAGTCAACTCACCAGGAGCAAGAAGATCCGTTTTGTATAGGAGCGGAGGAGGGAGTTGCCACTAAACTACTGCCTTCCATTTCACTTTAAAAAGAGCTAGGTGTTTAAACATGGGTTCATAAGAATCCCAGGAACCATGGCTATATTTTTGAAAAAGATTATTCACGTCCTATGTATTGTTTGGCCGGGAAGGATGAGTTGTTCAGAAAATTTTCATGTGAATCTTCGCTGCTCTTCCACTCTAGCTGATGACATCATGCACTCTAACAGAGGACATTTTGACTCAACCCAGGGAGGTTTTAAGACTTGCCTATCGAAAACTGTAAACCCCATCCTCATACCACAGACATCCTTGGAGAGATGACAAAATGCCTGTGTTTTAGGTCTCATATAAAACATGAGCTAACAACAACCACAAATAGTGAATCTGAAGTTACTGTGTTGAAAGCTGGGGTCAGGAACACCCATCGAATATGGAAGATTTAGAAATGAAATGAAAATATGCCATCAGTTGTGGATCATCTTCCACATCAGAAGGAAATTGTTAATGTTGGTAAATATTATCCTGCAGTATGTCTAAGTTTTTTGGGTTTTTTTTTCAGTGCAAAAATTGTCTTCATTTCCAAGAAAATCATAAAAATGTCAAAAAGTGCCCCATCTCCTGACAACAAAGAATCCTTTAAGTACTTCTACACTTGGATATGGAAGAAACCCATCTTGTGTAAAGTTTCCAAGTCAAAATGCGGTGTAGTTATTCTACTGCATCTAATTACAGAGACAGACATACACATATGCAAACTGAATGCAGCATTCTGTGGGAGTTATAAGTGCAGTAGTTTATATTTTAGTGACAGCAGTTGTTACTCTTCAACAGTGAAATGCTTTTTTAAAAAAAGCCATTAATTTTATTTTACTTGATTTAATTTGGTTGGTCCCACTGAGATGGGGGATCTTTTTTCAAGGGAGACCTGACCAAGATGCCAGTGAAACAGTCACATCTGTTACAAAATCACAGTCACGTACTTAACCCATAAAGGCTCAAAACTGCCACCAGCAACCAAAAGCATCTACTGATCTGAACCATTTAACACTTGTTGATCCACTAATCCTATAAATACATGGAAATAACTGGTGTAAAATACAGTTTTTCATCTTTTCGTGGTCTTTTGGAAATTCAAAGGATCCTTACCCATGACAGTGAATGGAGGCACTTGGTGTATGTTTAATTAATGATAGATTTTAATGAAAAAGTCACATTTTCTTCAGTTTTCTCTGTTTCTGATATAAGAACCCTCAACTTTAATCTGAGCTTTTATGAACATAGACATGATCAATGAATTAAATACAGGAAAATGCCAGATTTTCACTAAAAAAAAAGAGGATAATATTATAATAAATGGTGATAAATCACTTGAGTTAAATATTGAGTTGTTTTTTTGTTTTTTTTTTAACCTGTGACAAAAATTGAACTGGGTTTTTAGGGGATGATATCTGTAATTTTGTATTCATAGTGCTCAGTCAGTTCTGCTAAAATGGTGCAGTTATGTAAAACTTTTTCAGTAACTGTCAGTTCTATTATGATTCATTTATTTGGTCATTTTCCATGAATGCATAATCCTCAGTAGGGTCGGTGGTAGTTCATCAGAGGGCTGATACTACCTGGCAAAAAAATAAATTAAATAAAAAATAAAAGAGTCCCACACAATATTCTAGCTTTGACTACAGGACACATTTGTTGCCATGGCATCCTTTGTGCTCATACAATGCCACGACATTTATTTACATCCATAGGTGCATCTATTTTGGCCCAGATCTTGTCTGAATAATGGGAGAGTCAGACCACTGTGTAAATCACATCCCAAAAATCCTCAGCGGGGTTCAGATCTGCACTCTGTGATGGCCAACCCATGTGTGAAAATGGTGTCTCATGCTCCCTGAACCACTCTTTCAAAAGCCCAATGAGCCAGAAGATTCCTGGCGTTGTCCAGTCATTATGCTCCCCAGCAAATTAAAGGTTGTTTAAGAAATGAGAAGCCACTCACTGCATCCGTTAGGATTACAGATGGTTAAAAGGAGTGAAAAACAACTGTTCACTCTCACATTCACACCTACAGGCAAGTCATTTAATATTTTTCTGATTTATCACCATTTCTTCTATATTATCCTCTGCGTTTTGCATTTTTCAGTGAAAACCAGGCACTTTCCTACATTTAATTTACTGATCATGTAGATGTTCATAAAAGCTCAGAGCGAATTCAGCAGTTATTATATCAAAGCGGAGAAAAGTAAAGAAAAGGGGATTTTTTTTTCTTCAGCAAAATACTGTATATCATTAACTGAATATAAAATAAGCGTCAAGAACCATCGTCATTTGTCAAACGACATGGATTTTATTGATGAGTCAATGTTGCAGAAGATGTTGCAGAAGATGTACCGAGTCTCTGAGCGTCCAAATGGGTCATATCTGATGATGATAAAAAGCTGAGAAACTGCATTTTACCTGAATTACTTGCATGTAATGATAGAATTAACAGCTCAAAAGTTATTAAACGTCTTAGATCAGTGGGTGCTTTTAGAAGTATTTTTATAATATATTACCTAAATTGTGTTTTTCCCAGTATTATGAAAAAAACATTAACCTTTGCTTGGGAAAGAAAATGCTGTTTCTCTCTTGTATCCGCCAATTAGACATTCCTGCTTCCACCCTTTTCCTGCTAATTGTCTGTTTACTGCCATACTGTGAAAAACTGTGTGGCGTAGGTGGGGCTCCCCCGGGTTTACCGACAATAAAGAAAAATAAAATTACAATCGAGAAACCATGTGATGTTTCTATGACTCATACAGAAGAATGCTTAACTGCAAACGACCAAGCCTAGAAGACAGGAAGCAAACGGAGTATGTTCTTTTAAAAAAAAAAATGTCCAAGGCTTTTTTTTTTCCCAAGTGCAAATTAAAAAGACATATCATTGCACTATTTATGCAGAGTAGAATGTTTACATCACCTTTCTGCATGCATCGCCCCATTACTAAAAGTTACTGGAGCAGATAATGCAGCAGGAAACAGCGCGACTTCAGATAGAGCTTGCATTAACAGTTTTACTGGAGCATTACTAAATTATTAACACTGATATAAATCCTATGTAGGCTTAAAACATGCATCTAAAACATCTGAACAGTTAAAAAAAAATTTGACTATCAATATAACAACAATAATAATACTGTTTTTTTTACAAAGTGATTTAGAGTATTTCACAAAGAAATTGATAAAATACAAAATGATAAAACATACACAGGATGTAAATAAATGATAATAAAAGTCCATTGAATAACAGTAAAAATGCTGCTTCGATAAAACCAGAATTTACTGATATACAAACTTAAATCACTGTTGATCCACTCATCAAATCAATACATGTAAATAATTGGTGTAAAATGCAGTTTGTCGTCTTTTCATGGTCATCAGATATGACCCATTTGACCGTTCAGAGTCTCCGTAGTTACCGTGGAAACGCAGTCATCTTCTACAACGTTGATTCACCAGTAAAACCCATGGAGTTGGATCAATGACAGTGGATGGACACACATGATTTTATGTTCAGTTAATGATATATTTTACTGCAAAAGTCACTTTTATTCAGTTTTTTTCTGTTTCTGATATAATAACCCTCAACTTTAATTTGAGCTTTTATGAACATCTACATCATCAGTAAATTAAGTACAGCAAAATGCCAGATTTTCACTTAAGAGTGCAAAATACTGACCATAATATTAGAATTAACGGTGATAAATCCCTTAAGAAAAGTTATAAATAGAGAAAAAAATCATTTGGGAACTGCCACGAAAATAGCACTGGATCTTTATGGGTTAATGTTTGTTTTTGCAAACTTCAGTCTCAACTGTCTTGACATTTGTTCTTTATTCGGTCAGTTTCATTCTGTTCCGTCTCTTTGTGTTCCGTCAGTTGGTTTCTTCAGTTACTGTGCATTAACCTGGGTTCAGTTTGATTTATTTGACCTCTTTTAGATTAGATTCAATCAGATTAGATTAGACTTTATTGATCCTGCAGTGGAGAAATTCAGTGGTCAAGGCAGCAAGAGAGTAAAGTTCAAGAAAAAATGCGCATGCATAAACATAGTTCAAAAGACAATCAATATATACTGCTATATATATACTTGTGTACTCTCTAATAATATTAATAACACAATATGTCCATATCTTACATGTAGGATGTAATTCTGAATAAGCAGAGTTGTCTACTATGAGGCTATTTTTTTCCCTTTCTTTGCTTTTATTATCTTACCTTCTTTCTTTTTTTTTAAATTTTATTTTACTTTTTTATTGCTCTATGAGTAATTTGCTTTATTATTATTATTAGTACTATCTGTAGGACCAGGGGTGGGAGGGCAAGGGGGTGAGAAGAATGGGACATGCTTAATGCCTCTGAAATTAAATATTCAAATGTTCAGTATAACTTAAATCTGTACTAAAAAATGATAAATAAATATGTTTTTAAAAAAAAAGACAATCAGTATGAAATAATAATAAAAGTCTAATAACTAGATACATATTTACATTATGTCAGACAGTTCAGATGAGACTAACAGGACAGGGTTACACTTGTGTCATACAGTCTGACAGCGGTGGGGATAAACCTGATTTTGTGGTTTGTAAATAGATCATTTCCATTTTAGGGAGTTAATAAAAACTTTTTTAATAACCCTTATTTCTGAATATACCCCTCTGTATCCTCATTCCAGCTCAGTCCTGGTTAATTAAATTAAAACATCCTGAAGAAAGGCATGAAGCTGAACAAGCATGCTTTATGTGGATTCGCCTGGCGTGATGAAAAGATTGTTTACAGAGTAATCCTCCCGTCTCCCGGTGGTGACTTCACGCAAAAATGTCTTCCAGGAGGTTGGAGATATGGGTAAAATTTCCAAGTTGAAATGTGCTGTAGTTTTTGAGTTACAAGTGAACACAGATAGACCTGAGTGCGACACTTTTAACATCGAGGTGAAACCAACGATTCACATCAGTGGCTTTGAAATGCACTTCTGCTGCGGTGGCCTTCAAGACGAAAAAAAAAAAAATCAATAGAAGGTAACAAATGTAAACACGCAACTGTGACTAAGGTGAAAATGTCTTCAAAGCTGGGTTGATTACCAATAGATGTTAGGTAGGACAAGCTCTTATGTTGTGCATTCAGATGATTTTGTGTTTGAGCAGAGAATCTGACCAATGATCTTAAGTTCACGCTGCTACTCTTTGAAGCTTTTTACTTACTGTCTGGATCATCAGGGCAAATTAGCCTTCATTTGGTCCTTCTCTCTGATCTCTGCATCTCATCCCTTTCTTTCTCTATCAGCCCTGTGAGACCTGCTCTTTTCATCACCACGGCCGTTTGATGTGAGCCTCTGAGCGCCGGTCTTTAGGACGCAGAAAGACAAAAGTGGATGGGAAGATTCATTGTCCTCAAATTTGATTGTTTTTAATCCCTGTTTTCCACCGATATTTGTGTTATCATGTGTCATTATCGCGCTTTTGAATTACGTCGCCGTGCTTATGCCACTTTTATCACAGCACCTCTTTGAATTTATCAGAGGAGAGCCACAGGGCTAGGATGTAATGCTGTCTCATTCTTCCTGTCTTCCTGTCGCTACAGACAAGACCTGGCCTGCATATTAAACCCAGAGCCGTCCTACAACACTGCCTTGTCTGGTGCTTATCAATGTACCAGCCGCAGACCCTGTGCCCGTCTCTGTCATCCTTTTGTGTTTAATTTTCCCCCCAATGGCACCATCACAGACTGTCAGTGGCATGGATGTCCTCGGCTGGCAGTGACTGTTGGCGCTGCGATGGTTCACTCCCAATCCATTTCTCTTTTATAAAACCCTAGAACCGACAGCAAGTTTAAAAAAAAAAAAAATAAATAATAATAATAATAATGATTTAAAAAAAAAGCCTTGGCTATATTTCATTTGTATCATGTTTTAATACATTACTGAACTCCCCATGAGATAAATCCAGATTAAAAACATGGGTGGAATTTATTTAGCCCTATATACTGAAAATACACTTCTTTTCCTACGTTTCAACAGGTTGCTAGGAAACAGCATTTGTTAGTGTGTGATCTGAAAACTTCAAGTCACTCATAACGGTCCACGACAGATAAGAGACGGAGCTCCATGAGGCACACAAACATGCAAATACGTACTTCTAATGCATATTTTCTCATTTACACTAATGGCCATGCAAAGCAATTAGTGCTGCTTTAATTATAAAGCTAGAAGAACAAAACACAGGTGATGATTAACTCGTATTACAACTCCAGACGTTCTACATGAAGGGAAACCATATCTTAGAAGGTTCAGTGTGTCAGATTTAAAAGGATTCAGGAGGATTTAATTGGAGAAAATAAATGTAATTTCTTAATTTTCATCGGCTAAAACATTTTGAAGGATGGTGTGAAGCACAGTGAACATGTTTTATCGCGGTTTGTTCGCTATGAACATAGATGAGGACATTAATCATGAGATTCATATCCTGTTTACAAGAGCAGTTTGTAGTTTAGATTTTAACTAGATAATCAGAGGTTGTTTTTTATTACTTGTGGTGGTTTGGAAATGATTACAGTGTTAATACCGTCTTTTAAACAGACTGAGCAGTTGCTTCGTGATGAACTGGTGACGCATCCAGGGTGTACTCCACCTTCACCCGTTGGTAACCGGGATAGGCATCAATACCCCTGCAACCCAATCAAGGACTAAGTGGCATGTAAAATAAATGAATGAATGAATGAATGAATGAATGTTCCCAGTCATCTTCAGGAGCAGCAAGAAATGGGTAATGTCAATAGACAGTCATGCAGCTGCTGTTTTATTATTTTAATTTAAGCCAAAATGACAAAAAATGTTGAATAAATAAAAGTGCTCCTTTTTTTTTTTTTAATTTCTCCAGTCCAGATTTATATTCTGATCATTTTCATTAACATGTAATTATTAGAATGAGAATCATGTTATTAACTTAAAATGAGCCATTTTTATCTAAAGAGAGGGCAGGTTGTGTTAATAGAAATCCCCCGTGTGTCTATAGTACCGTACTTTATGGACTACTGGCCGCACCTGACTATAAGCCGCACCCACGCTTCCGTCTCCAACGACTCATCATCGATTCGTTGACACCAAGCTTACGCGCAGCAGCTCCTTCTTCGACAGCCAGATCGATCGTAAGCCGTGAGACACAAATTAGCCATGTTGTTGTTTGAGCCGCGGGTTCACAGCGTGTGAAAAATGTAGCGGCTTATAGACCGGAAATTACGGTAGTGACATCCAGTGTTACATGCATTACTGTCACTGGACAATGTGATATTATGACTTGCGTAGATATACACGCCACTTTTAATAGGGATGCTATTTGTATGCATTATAAGCTGCCCGTGTGTATGTGCGCGCCATTATTAGCCGAGTCCAACCTGAAACAATACCGCGCACTGAGGGTTATGGTTAGGGGTTAGCGTTATGTGAACCTGAGATCTTGGTGTAAATTGACACAATCAAACGGCGTTGAATAACACACGAAAGGTTGAAAATGTGTAGGTATAGCATGTTAAATGCCGTAAGTAGTGGCGTGACATGCAACGTCATTTATTGAGATCAGTCTGGTTTGAATGTGGCTCACATTTAGTATGTAGTACTGTTAACAAAAACACCAAAAATTAACAAAATAAACATTGTAACCGGGGCTTTGTGTGATGTTCATCTACGGTAGGTGAGGGAAAAGGGGTAATTCAGTTGATTGCAAGCTGTAATTTGGCAACTAGTCACCGAATAGCACACATCTTTAATATACTCATCTTTAAAAGGGTTCTATGTTGCATTGATATTCCAAATTCCAAAGCAGGGAGAAGTCATGTACCAGAACGCGTGCAGGACTACCAAAAAACCACAAACAAATCGACGCTATTGACCGTATCAGTCACTGAGTAATGGATAAAGCTCACTGATTACACACATCTGCATTATGGTATATCACCAGGTTTTCTACTTCAAACTAATACTCATAGCTGCTTATTTTGACAGCCAAAATAACACCGTCTTCCAATGTTCATGTGCTGCATCAGCTGATAGTTTACATTATAGCTCTGTTAGCTTAGCTCTGTTTTTAGACTGAAAACAGCCACAGTAAAAATCCCTAATCACCTCCGTTTTCTGTACGGTTTGTGTTGTCCATAGCTGCACTAAAGATCTGTTTGGAATCGGACAAACGAGGTCAGAACTGCCACGGTCTAGTCTGAACCGCAGATCAACACACGGCAACTTAGCAAAGATAATAATATCACATAATAAACGTATACATTCATAAGCCTCATAATCAAACTCAACCCTGTAGAAGAAAAGCTGCCGTTTCAGCATCAAACTCCATTCTTTACATTTAGAGCCATTTCCAATCGTTTTCTTTGACTTTAAAACTTGTTTCTTAGTGGTTCTCATCCCATCATACTCACTACTCCCTCTAGTGGTCAGATAAATCCCCTGGAACATCAATGTAAATACATTCAGTTCATATATCTACAACTGAATACTTCGGCATCTTTGGCAGAACTTGAGAGCTCTGTATTCTAAACCCTAATTATAATTTTAGGTTATTTAATATTTAAAAATACGAATATTACATACAGCCCTTAAATTGCAATGACATTTCAGAGACCATGAAATGCATTGGCATATTGGAAAATTTTACCCACTCTCAGCTGTGTGTTGATTTCTGCTGCTTTAACATTTTTTGTCAAAAACCTTTAAAAATGCCTATTTCACAAACTGAGAAACCACCCTGTTTACCTCCCCGTTTTGACTACCTGACTCTTCCCCTGTTGGATCCATTTGATCAGGCTTTATTTGCCAGACAGCAAAGCCTGCCCCCAGACTGTGCCCTCTTTTTCCCGACTTCCACGGTGATTCTGTCAACCTGAGCCTGCTTCTCTGTAGTTAATCATACCTCTGGATCGCACTAATCTTGTGAGTCTTGCACTTGAGTTCAGTTCCTGTTAACTGAGTCACGACAGATTGCTTTGCTGAGATTTAAACGTTGGTTTAAGCACGATCCAAAACGGAAAGCAAGATGCATAAAAGTGAGAAAGTTCGTGAGTCCAGATCCAGTATGAAATTACAGACTTCCTGACAGTGTTTTCCACTTTCTTGTGCGTCTGGTCAGTAATGGAGTCAAGCTCCAGCAGTGATAATGATATTTTCCTTTCATGCCTCTCACAGGAGAAAAAAATAAATAAAAAAAAAATAATAATAAAAAACATACTTTGTCTGTGGGGACTTTGAGATACTAGGGATGCGAGGTCCTCACCTGAGGAAACTGACCCCAAATTACCTTCAGCCCATTAACCCTGAGCACCAAACTGTAGTGGGCTTGTAGAATCATGCTGTTTTTATTTGTTTACAGGGGCCACCAAAATCTTTATTTTATGAGGAAAAATGTACTGCATCTGTCAGCCTGTGGTGATGCAGTGACCCGAGTGTATGACAATGGCCGTAGTTCACAAAGAGGTTGAAAAAAGAGGCTTATGGTACGGTGAAGGTGAGCATGAAGCAATATTAACATATATGTTTAAGAATCTGCATAATTGCATAACAGTAGAAATACCTAAAGGGCTCATATTTATCTAAACCCACTTTTATTAGTCTTTGGTTCATTTATTTGTGTATTTGGACCCTAATAGTT
>JAPQRP010000016.1:31706770-31716878 GCA_037367295.1 Apogon hyalosoma | reverse complement strand
TTTGTTTTTTTCTTTTTTTTTGTTGCCTCGTCTGGGAAAGAAACCAAATATGGGAACTTCACTGACACTGATTTTCTACATAACAATAAAAAAAATTGACAAATTTGGCAAAAGTAATAAAGTCTTGTTATGTCCTCCAATAACACACTAAGGGTGAAATTTTGAATTTCAGAGAAGTTCTTTCAGTGTCCTATAAAGCAGGGGTGTCCAATCCTGGTCCTCGAGAGCCACTATTTTGCATGTTTTAGATCTTTCCCTCTTCCAGCACACCTGACTTTCATTATCAGGCTTCTGCAGAGCTTGACGATAGGCTTATCATTTGAATCAGGTGTGTTGGAAGAGGGATGCATCTAAAACATGCAGGATACCGGCCCTTGAAGACCAGGGTTGGACACCCCTGCTGTGTATAAAGGGTTAAGATCATATTAAGCTGCATGTGACGACTGAACTAAAGTGCGTTCATCAACCACTGTCAAACTGCAGAAAATGTTCGTAAGGGAGCTTCTGAATGTCCAAATGTCTCATATCTAATGCCACTGACAAGCAAAGAAATGACATTTTATCTGAATTATTTCAATAGAATTAATGGTTCAAAACGTATCACTTTATATCAGTTGATGCTTTTTGTTGTGGGCGGCTGTTTAGGTCCTTCAGGGTTAAATTTTAATAAAAGAACACAGAAGATAGAGTTTATCTGATATAGAGTCGATCAACTCTAAGTATCAGGCACCATTATACTTTGAAATCATCCACCATGGGACCTGTTAAGCCATACACTTCAGCCTGTACATTTAAGGTTATCTTTTATTGTATGTGAACAGCTGTCAGTAGGTTACAAGCCTGAGTGAATCCAGATAAATAAATAACCCAACATGAAGTTAAACAGCTTATCAGTCAGACCGTCAGGAGCCTGTAGTGATCGTCTGACACGCTGTTTATATTACACCTGCCTTGTGTACCTCAGTGTAGTGATTTCACCCTCCGGCCTCTTAACGTCAGTCTATAATTAACGGTGCATGGAGCAGCACGTCAATAGGAGGGACTGCATTTCCATTTATGGCCTTAAAACAAATACAACTCGAAGCTGGGGTCAAAGGAGTCAGATCAGAGGTTTATGGAGGTGGTTGAATTTCCTGCTTCTTTGAGTTTCATTCCTTCTTTGTGTGTCTTTGTCTTTTTGTGAGGGTTTTTCTTGCTAAACCTGTTGCTTTGTAGCCTCCTGGTGGTCAGGTGAGGCAATAACAGACTTCAACAAACTCAAATAGACCAATAAGCCAATTATTACAAACAGTAGAACTCCACATTATTTTTGATGCCGTAGAACAGGGGTGTCCAACTCATTTTAGTTCAGGGGCCACGTACACCCAATATGACCTCAAGTGGGACCCGTAAAATAATAGTATAGTAACTTAGAAATGACTGTTCTAAAGTTTTCTTTTTGTTTCAGTAAAAAAAAAGTATTACATTTACAAACTATCCTTAAACAAAAAATGTGAACAGAAGAAAAATAATTGCAATTTTATTGACACATGTGCATTATAACTTACAGATTACAGTGGATCTATAAAGGCATAAAACATTGAATTACAGGTGTCTGGAATTGAAAAATATGGAATTTAGCTTTGCAATCAATGCACCTTGATTGTTAATGTCTTTTGTGTAATCCTTCATCCTGGGGGCCGGATTGAACCCCCTGGAGCAGTGTTTCCCAACCTTTTTGAGCCATGGCACAGATTTTTCAGAGTGGGGAACTCCTTGGCAGTAGCCACAGGACACTCTCCCGGTGGAGCGCAAGCTTTGTCGCGGGGCGTTTGGAATGAGAAAGCTGAGAGGGGTGCGTCAGCCACCCCTTGGACAGACCCCCCAGGCTTACGGATTGAGGTCCATTGTATTATAATAGAGGCACACCCCCCCACACCCAACCCAGTCTGTGGGTTCCACAGGCAACCCACTGATCTGCTCATCACTAGGGAGGGGGGCTTTATCCACAGAACACACCACGTTGGGGCTGGTTCACTTTCACTTTTACCTTTTACAGAGGTGAACAGGAGAGTGTTGTTGTAGACTGGATCATTGGCGCGTACAGTCGCACATATCACGCCGCTGACTTAGAGTACCAATCAGGTAATAATATGATAATAATAATAATAATAATGATGGATTCCATTTGTATAGCACTTTTCTATGAAAGCATACTCAAAGTGATTACAGTGGATCCATTATTCATTCACTCTCACATTCACACTCTGGTGGTGGTAAACTACATATGTAGCCTGGGGCAGGAAGAGGAAGCATGGCCCCTCCGACCACCACCAAACATTCATACGCATACATACATCAGTGTGAGTAGCAGCACTGGAGGCAAAGAGGGTGCAGTGTCTTACCCAGGGACACAACAGCACATGACTAGGACAGAGCGGGACTCGAACCAGCAACCCAGTCATTGGACCACCCGCTCTACTTCCTGAGCCACGGCCGCCCATGGCAGGTAATATTGGATAATCTTCCACAGCATACCTGATGAATTGTCATGACACAGTTATGTGCTGCGGCACAGCGGTTTTGGAAGCTGTTCTGGAGGGCCGGTTTTGGCCCACGGGCCGTATGTTTGACACCTGTGCTATTGAAGGTGTGTGTATGTAACATAATGGCTGTAATGATGGTGGATTTATGTTCCTGAATGTCTTATCAGAGGCGGTTCGGCTTAACGACAGCAGGCAGTGATTGCTGGAGTTCACCGCTGCATTTTTCATGTGTAAATGTCCTTACATTTGAAAACATGTATAGAATGACTAAGTGGCCAATGCAGAGAGATGCTCACGCTCTATCTCTTTGGATTTCGAGAATTTCATCGGTTATTGTAGCCACCAAAAACAATTTAGACTCACAGTCAATGAGAAATAGCTTTTCTGTTCATGCAGAACTATCTTGTAATTGTGCATGGGATGCAGATAATGATTTTTTTTTTTTTTTTTCCCCTTCAGCTGCATTAATTTGTGGACACCCATAGGGTCCAATCCTTATTCAGCAAATGAAGAGATAGATGGAAACTCATAAAGCTTGTACACTTTCAGGGCACATGAGTAAACGGCCCTGCCTTGGTGCCTGTTGCCTAGCTACCGCCTACATCCATCCTGTATGAGTTTATTCCTTTTCTCTTTTTTTTTTTTTTTTTCCCTTTTCCTAACAATGCCGAGAGATAACTTGAATGAAGCCGATTACATCACATGCATGTGTACAGTGCACATGTCTCATTTAGTGTGACTCTGCTTTGTTCTTCTGTCTGTACTGTATCTTTCTGTGGAGCTCTCTGTCATTTATTTCACATCTGTTTAAGCATTATTCATCATGACCCTCGAGATGGCACGTGGCGCGCAACAGGGGGAACATCTAGTTTTTAAAAGGTTTACCACAACACAGTGCATTACATTAATGACGTTGAACTTTATCTATTCCAACTGTTATTTTCTTAGCGGAGACCGAGTTCACAAAGATCCAAATGTCAGAGAGTAGCGACACCAAAATGCGTTACCGCCAAATACATGACAGTTGTGCAGCCTGCACTTTCATGTTGGCTCCTTTTAATTATTTTATCACATTTTGCTCTTCGTAAACACGTGTGTCATGGTTTATACTTTATTTATTGCTACCGGTGCCTTTCAAAAAAGTCATGCATCTCTCAGTTTAACTATCTCTCTGCAGCGTTTTGTTATTCAGTAACTGTCCTTCAAACTGTGCACGCTGCCAAGAACAGAGTCGAAGGAGAAAAAATGAAGAAAGAGCAGCACGCCGGCAGCAGTGTTTACTATGTAAAGACAAAGGGGCCAAACTCACCCGATACCACAATTGTATATGGATTGTAAAATAAAAGTCTCTTTAAACATTCAGCATGCTGTGGAATAAATATATTTAGCACGTCTAATAATGTTTGCATGACGGCGCGTTTGTCAGACAGTGTGAGCTACCGGTTGACGATCAGACGACCGAAACGTGGCGTTTTAGCTTTTATAAAATGGACGGTACCATGTTCCCAGCTGGAATTCCACAGTATGTTTATGCCATCGTTTATTTCTCTTTATCTGCACCTCTAGGATTTGTCCGCCGATTATGTAATGGCGAAAATCGATTCTTCACTTGGAAGTTGCTTTTTACCAAGGACATTTGAGAAGGTAAAGTGGCTGGCTTATGGCTTATCACTTTTCTTGCTTTGTGTTAAACCTTTGGATGTAAACTGTGTGGGAGGAGTGGCGAGGAGAGGAAATGAGGCGCTTGCTGTGAATCGAACATTAGTTGCTAAGTGTGAGCTGGGTGTTTTGTTTAGATAGGCCGGAGTTTAAATTAATGGTGAATTTTTTGACTTAAACTTCCAACAGTTTTTTTTTGTTTGTTTGTTTTATGTTTGTGTTTGGATCTGCAAGGCTGCATCACTGAAATCTATTAAATTGTACATGTGGTGTATTTCTTATGTGAGAAAACAGGGTACAAATGGTTCTTTTAAGGCGAGCTCTTTAAATAAATGTGAAAATACTGTCATTTAACCCACATGTTTGATGGTGACATTTACTTAATGAAGAGAGATGGTAATCTGCAGGAGACGGGGAGAGGAGATTCAGGAGCCGCTCCAGTTTCCTCCTATGGATGGATAACCTTTGCTGTTCCACCTTGGTTTGTTGAATATGTTGATGAAATTAGTTCTCCTGGATGTATTTGGGCTGTGTTTGTTCTGCTGTCGGTGAGTCAGGCCCGGCTCTTGGCAGATGGTGGTCGGAGCGATGCATAAGTTACGCTTGATATTCATCATCACAGCTGACCTCTGCCATGATGTATTCATGCATCCAACAAACCTCAGTCAGAGTTCACTGCTGCATAATGAATGGACGCACTAATTCAAAACAGGACAAACGCCTGCTCCGGGACTCCATCAGATCTGCTTTATCTGACATTCTAAACAGGGATCTTGACAACACAGCAAAAAAAAAAAAAAAAAAAAAGAAAAAAACATTTAAAATGTTTCTGTCGATTTGGTGAATAAAAACAGGTGCTGATCTTCTTATTCGAGGTCGGGTATTTGAGAAATTTGGAGTAGTTCAGGGTCAAACAACAAACCCTACAGTGGAGTATTAGGAGAAAATGCACACACCCACACAGAACCATGAAATTCTTTCTCAAGTAAATGCCTCTGAAAATAGGCAACGGCACAAAGCTGCAGTCAGTTCAATTTAGTTGGCAGAAAAGGATCTTTTGACTTTCGGAAAGAACACTTTTTACAACACACCGTGTAAGCCGCTTAAAACTTTGATACTCCAAAATTTGGTGCTCAGTGAGGAAATGTTCAAAGTTGACACTTCCTCACAGTTCTTGAGTTCAATTCACACGTTTTTGATTTATTTTACCTGGAGAGGAAACGGAAAGTACAACAGTGGAATAACAAGTTCACAGTATTGAATAGGACAGTGATTTGTTCTTTCAGAATGTGTCTTCTGTTGATCAGTGGCTTTAAATGCAAAGAGTTACGACTTAGGAAATTCCCCAAAATGTTATTCTATTCTATTCTATTCTATTCTATTCTATTCTATTCTATTCTATTCTATTCTATTCTATTCTATTCTATTCTATTCGGTTGTATCTTATCTTATCTTATCTTATCTTATCTTATCTTAATGATTGTGACTTTATTTAGACAATCAACTAAATCACATTATATTATATGATAGTTTCATTTGGTTTAGGCACAGAATCATCTTGATTAGGAGTTGTTAAAAGCTTGTGGTTTGGGATCAAATTAGAAAATTATCCAAACACATAGCTCCTGTTGGGTTTAGGAGTGAATGCGGTTAAGATAGAGAAGAAAGAAAATAAGAAAAAAGAAAGACTGATAATAGGATTTACCTTCATAATAATGCTGCTGTGTTGCTCCTCCTCTTCCTCTTCCTCTTCCTCCTTGGTTCTTATTTAGTCATACAATAACTTAAACAACCTTGAGGTGCGTCAACAAGTTTCAATGCTGTTGACTCATATTGTCATTTTAACAGTGACGTCTGAGAATGCAAAGAATAAAATGTATTTATACTGAACAGCAGGAGTCACTATGTTTCACAGACGCTGCTACACAATAACCTCTTGATGAGCACTATATTTTTATTCATTTAAGGTTCAGTGTCCTATTACTTTCATTAAAGCCATCATTTATGGTCTGAAGGTCATGACATTTTCATGCAGAAAACATAATAATACACAGAGCGCTGATAATTGCATGTACACATTTGCACATTCAGAATCAGAATTGCTTGTATTGTCATTGTGTTTGCAATGAAATTAGCAGTGCTGCTCCAGTCAGTGCAACAATTCGAACGAAAAACCAGTACGTCAGAAAATAAGAGCATAAAATTACAAAAACGAACCAGTAAAATAAGAAAACAGAATACAAAATTTTACAAAAACTAAGATAAGATAAGACAGCTCATCTTTATCCCTTTTACTTTTTGGTATTTTCGACATGACATTGTATGTTTCACATATTTTGTGTTTTAAATCCATAATTCCATCTTATTTTACCTCCAGCTGCTCATGTTTCTAAGTAGACTTCTCTGTTGTTAATGCGTCTTTGTCACTTTTACTTTTCGGTATTTCTGATATGTCCGTTGTATGTTTCAAATGTTTTGTTTTGTCTTGGCTATATTGTAAATGAAATAAATGAAATACAATTTATGAGTTTAAATAAAGGTTATGAATGAATGAAAGATAAGATAAGATAAGATAAGATAAGACTTTATTTATCCCACCGTGGGGAAACTTCACGGTTGCAGCAGCAAAAACACAACATGACAGGTGGAAAAAAAAAAAAAAACACACAAACAAGTGAAAAAAAATGAAAATAAGAAATTTGGTATTTATATCAATATTTTATTAATAACGAATTAGAATTAAAAATTCAATATTATTTACATATTTCCACCATCATGGCTGCACATGTACGTGGTGTGATATGGAGGTTGAGGGGGTTACTGGGAACTGTTATGGAGTCTGATCAGAGTAAAACTACAAGTATGATAAAATAAGAATAGACATTTAAATATGAACAGACACAATATTAACAGTATATACAGTATATGTGTGGAGGAGCCTATAAAAATAGTGTGTTTTTTATTTTTTTTGCTAAGTGTTGAATAAATATTGCATTGCTATTGCAACACCAGAGGATTATTACATGACTTATTGCACACACTTCCCATTACACAGGGTTCTAATGTGTGAAGACATCGAACATCTTGCAGAATAAATTGTGTGGGATCTACCGACCGACGCTTTCGTTCTCATTCGATCACGTGCACAGACCGTCACAGTCCAGCTGGTACAGTGTACAAACGGATGTGATACCTGTGAGAATGTGTCACCAGGCTGAGTTCCCACTGCAGCAGCAGATGGATCAGCAGCCTCTGCCTTGTGTGTCTTTGTGTGAGCACCGGGCTTCGATTGTGCGCGACGGGTTTAGGATTCATTTAAGAGCAGCTTTTTCATATTTCTGTTTTCACTACAACCTGTTAAATAGTGAATATATGAAAATCACATAATTGCCCACGTGTGAGGTTGGTAAAATTGTGCGTTTGTTGTGTGTGAAGGGTAGGGAGGAGGGGGTGTCCTGGGCAGGTGCTTTAACACAACCCCTTTGACTCATGGTCTCTTCACTAATTAGGTTTTAGGGTCTTTATATGCATTTGTGTCCGTGTATGTGTTTGTCCATGGGAAAGCTTTGCCACATCCTCTCCCTCACGTTTCCATGATCTTACGTTATCTTTTATCAGGAGGGTGACGAAAATAAAATATTACTGAACTGCCTCTGGGGGAAAATCATCTCTTTGTCATAAACAACTCTAAATTGCTGTTATCAGGTAGAATTTTCCTGTTGGCTGTGGTTCAATTATACACGACTGAAGCTCCTCAGTTTTTAAAGTTTCCTATTGTCTAAAATTTCCTTTTGTTGCGACACTGCAAAAATCTAAATCTTACCAAGTGTATTTTTCTCATTTCTAGTCAAATGATCTCATCACACTTAAAATAAAACATAATCACCTAAAGAGGAACTTTTTAGTGAGATGTAAAAACGTATTTTCAGACAATAGATCTGGAAAATCTTATTTCAAGAAATCTTAAAAAGATAATTTTTACTTGTTCCATAGGCAGATTTTTATTTTTATTTTTTGCTTAATTCAAGATTTTTTTTTGCTTTATTCAAGAAAAAAAAAAATCTGCCAGTGGAATAAGTGAAAACTATCTTGGTAAGATTTCTTTAAATAAGATTTTCCAGATCTATTGTCAAAAAAATCAGTTCTTATATCTCACTAAAAAGTTACTCTTTAGGTGATTATGTCTTATTTTAAGTGTGATGTGATATTTGGACTAGAAATGAGAAAAATACACTTGGTAAGATTTGGATTTTTTCCAGTGTATAGTTGAGATAAATCCGAACAAATACTATTTGTTTTAGTATCACAGGATGTAAAACATAGAAGGAGGTTTAATTTTAAACAGCAAAGGGTTTGGACTAATGTAAAGCAAATGTGTATTTCTGTTGCGCTGTACACATATTTTTCAGTTTAAGAGGTTATATTAGGAGAGAATAGAGAAGCTGTATAAAAGCACGTAATGAAATAATTTTACTGATGGATTTTGGATTTGTTTTATTTTCACTGACTGTCATGTAAACAGTTTACTGTAATAGCTGTAATGGCATCTTATCTGATGTAAGCAGATGTTTCAAGAAAGGGGCAGGTGTTATAATAAGTTTTCTTCATGCTGCTCCTTTCCCATCATGTAGATTGGAATGAATCAATAAATGAAAATAAATTTAATTCAGATTAAAAATATGGGCGTTTATACCTAAAACTGTCACCAGGTCAAATTCATACCAACAGAAATACAATCATTTTCATCCATGTAAAGCGGTTATTGATGTTCCTAATAAGAGCAGGTTCAAGTCAACCGACCAAAACCATCAACACTGCAAAAATCAAAGTCTTACCAAGTGTATTTTTCTCATTTCTTGTCAAAATACCTCATCGCACTTAAAATAAGACAGAATCACCTAAAGAGTAACTTTTCAGTGAGACATAAGAGCTTATTTTTAGACAATAGATCTTAAAAATATTATTTCAAGAAATCTTACCAAGATAATTTTCATTTGTTCCATTGGTAGATTTTTTTTTTTCCTTGAATTAAACAAAAAAACTCTTGAATAAAGCAAAAAATCTGCCAGTGGAACAAGTGAAAAGACTAAGACTGAGATTCATGAATTGCACAGCAGGTGTTTAATTCTAATGCTTTTTTTTTTTACTGCTGTTTTTTGTTTAGATTTGTACGGACAGTCAGTACGAAGCTACTCGTGTCCCTGAAGAAGTTTCTGCCATAAAACCAGACGATCAAAACATGTCCGATGACTAATCAAACTCATATTATGACTTATGAAGGCATCCTTTGACTTGATGCAATAACAGAAGTAAGTGGTGAACAGGTACGCTGCAAAAATCTAAATCTTACCATGTATTTTTCTCATTTCTAGTCCAAATATCTCATCGCACTTAAAATTAGACATAATCACCTAAAGAGGAACTTTTCAGTGAGATATAAAAACAGATTTTTAGACAATAGATCTGGAAAATCTTAATGTTTTTAATTATACAGCTGTTTTTATGTCTTTTTAATCTATTATTGTATTTTATTCCATCATTTTGCTTATTTTATTCTTTTGTACAACACTGTTTTTTTTTTAATTGTACAGCTGTTTTTATGTCTTTAATCTATTCTTGTATTTTATTCTTTTCTTTTGTTTTTTATTTATTCTTCTGTACAGCACTTTGGTCCACTGTGGTTGTTTTAAAGTGCTTTGCGAAAGAAGTAGAAAGAGAGAGAGCTTAATTGTTAATCTTCCCCTGTAAGTCATTTTGGAAAAAAAACGTTTGCCAAATGCATAAATGTAAATGTAAATGTATTTCAAGAAATCTTACCAAGATCATTTTCAGTTGTTCCATTGGCACTTTTTTTTTTTTTTTGTCAAGATTTTTTTTTTTTTTGCTTAAATAAAGCAAAAAAAAAAAACATGCCAATACAACAA
>JAPQRP010000016.1:31646312-31659162 GCA_037367295.1 Apogon hyalosoma | reverse complement strand
GGTCTCGATTCCTGAAAGACTTTGTCTCCACTTGGTCTTGCTTCTTCAAAGACTCGATCTTGACTCGGTCTCGACTGCATTTGAAAACCAACTGTCTCGGTCTCAACTTGGTCTTAATTTTTCAAAGACTTGGTCTTAACTCAGTCTTGACGTAAGCGGTCTCATCCCCATCACTAGCATTATGTTAAAGATATCATGTATCGGACAAACATATGAGACATCAATGACCTGAAGCTAAAGATCACTGATGCCATTAACACCATTGATGAGGCTATGATACAGCCAACATGGCAAGAAATCCAGTACCGTCTGGATGTGCTTTGTGCAACTAATGGTGCTCTTGGATTAAATGAGGCAAAACAACTTCAATATCTACTTTTCATTTTATAATAATTTCCACAGATTTGTCTTTTTATTTACTTTTGTAATAAATTTGTTAAATTGTAAAGAGAATTTATGGACAGCCGGTAGTTTATACATTTGCGTTGTGAGTCTTATTTTGCAGCATAAAACATAGCTTTACTCTCATCCTAAATGTAACTCCACCTGCTGCATGAATCTGAAAACTGCTACAAAGTCAGACAGAAGCTTAAATGGAGTTGATCCAAAATGAAAAAAAAAAATCCCTGATGATTTTTTTCATTTCATAGAATGTCATGGACCGCCAAATGACAGAGAATCACAGACACTGATTTAGAACCCTGTGAGACTCTGGAAGGGTTAGTTTGAGTCTTTATGCTTGTTTTATTACCTGAGAAAAGGCCCTTTACGTGTAGTCTTTATTTCTCTCGCCATCATTAAGTCTTTTCCCACAGAGGAACTGACGCCCTGAAGTGCTCTTAAACTTACCAGACAACACCAACAAACTGTGTTTTTGTGTCACTATGGTGTTTTAATGCTTTATTTTGGATTCACACTGACAAACAAATTAACTAATCAAGAGAGTGGTTTTATGGGACAGAACTGCTGCCTGTGTTTAAGTCTGGTGGTTCACAGTAGAGTGATAAAATGTCTTTTTTATGACATTTCAACTCGTCGGAAAATGGAGAAGGTTTGGGCAGAGGCAGAGTGTGACTGAGCACCTCTGACTAAAGGCACTAATGATGGCTATTTTTTAAACAAATTTCATTTATTCATTTATCATTGCATTTCATCTGCATGGTCTTCATTTAAATAGATTTACTCTGCTCTGTGCACAGTTCTGACTTAGTAGTACCAAGCAATTTGATTTTTATCTTATTGTAAAACCAGGGTTCATACAGGTGCTTGAATTCCTTGAAAATGCTTGAATTTTAATATATTTTCAAGATCTGAAAAGTGCTTGAAACTGCTTGCAGTTATAGCTCTTTGATGTGATTTATTTATTTATTTTTAATATTAACTCTGCTGGGTTAGTTGGCAAGCTAAAGCTACTTATAGAGAGGTGATACATTTTGAAAAATAAAACTTTATGTCAAAAAAGGAAATGGCCAGGTGTTCTCAGGTTGACTCCAGGAAAACTTTGTGTTCTCCTTTAATTTTTAAACTTTTCGCTATTATGAAACATAATTTTCTATGTTTATGGCATAATCTGATGTACATTATTGTGGGCGGCTGTGGCTTAGTGGGTAGAGCGGGTCGTCCAATGACCAAAGGGTCGGCGGTTGAATTCTGACTGTCCACATGTCGAAGTGTCCTTGGGCAAGACACTGAACCGTAAATTGCTTCCAGTAGGGTCTGGCAGCACCCTGCATGGCAGAAGCCGCCTACTGGTGTATGAGTGTGTGTGAATGGGTGAATGTGAGGCTTTGTAAAGTGCTTTGGGCGCCATGAAGGTGTATAAAATGCACTATATAAGTGCAGTCCATTTACCATCATTATGAGAAAAAGTGGAAAAAAAAAAAGAATCATGAGTATGTATTCCTGTAGATATGTATCTTACTGCAGCAATATGGTGCTGTGCTGGAAACATTTGAAAATTACCCTTAAAAGTGCTTAAAAAATGGTCGAATTTGACCTTAGAAAACGTATACAAACCCTGAAAACTATGAATACAGCCCTTGTACCCTCTTTGCCTTCTGTGTCTGATCCGTAACCCTCCATATACTGCCTCCAGCGGTCTGAAGTCTTCATCTTCAGTCATGCTGTAGGGAGTTTGGCTCTTTAATATTTATGTTATGGATAGAATCTATAAGTTTCAGGGTATGTTTACAACTTAAAAAATGGGATCCCCCTGAGAGCGGATGTAGACTTTAAAGAAACAGAATGTAGTGACCCTGCAGCCTGTCGTTGCTTTGGAAATAAACCTTGGAAAGTAGCTCTAATTTACTCAACTGATTTACTGGCTCCATCGTTTATTTGGATGAGATGCCTGCTGGCTCCGTGACAGGCTGACCTCATATTTTCTACACTGGTGTTTGATGAAGATTATTATAGGCATGTTATTCCTGTTTTTGACAGTTACATAACAAATGTAAGTGAATGCAGGCGTGTTATGTATTTTGCGCATTGACCAGCGTCTGTTTGCGTGTCATTTTCACAGCATGTAGCGCTGTCAGCCACTCTGCGGCGGATAGGAGAGGAGGTTTCAAAGCTAAGTGTCCAGTCGGCAATGAATCAGTGTGAAGACCCAGACCTGACCCAGTCCTGCAGGAACTGGCCTCTTCACCGGAGCCCATGTCCTCAGACACGCATCCTCTCCAGCCTCATCACCCTGCGCACAGTCACACAAGGTATCAGTCCCAAGAACATATGGCTCACTTTACCTGAGCCTTTATATTTGGGAAGTTCAGTGAGACATTATGTTATACAAGTGACCCGTCAAACAGGATTAGACCAATGAAGACCTGGTAACTGATGAAAGGAATGGAAATGATTTAAGTCCTTTGTTTTTAAACACATTTTACATGTTCGAAAATAACTGCTGAAGACGTGAAAAGTCAATTATGCAGATCTGTCAAAGTTTTTTTTTTTTTCTATAGATTTAACAGGAATTCCGTCAGTTCTTCCATCCTTCCGTCCATCTGAGATTTTTGTCCAGCCCATTTCTCGGACTATATTCACCTGATTCTTTTCAAATTTCACACAAATGTTCTTTAACACTAGAAGTGCAGTTCACAGATTGATAGCTGAGTTTCAATTTTGGAGTTTTTTTTATAAAATTTTCCAAATTTGGCCTTAGACAATTTGTCCAGTGTATTTTTTGGACATTAGTCACTCAGTTAATTTAAATCTTCACACACATGTTCTTTAAAAAATGCCTTTCTCTCAATGTTTGCATTTTTTAACCCATAAAGATCCAGTGCTAGTTTTTGTGACAGTTCACAAATTATGTTTGTCTAGATATATGATTTATTTCCATTTATTATAATATTATCCTCTCCATTTTGCATTTTTTCTGTGAAAATCTGGTATTTTCTGATATATAATTTACTGATCTTGTACTTTAATCATCATGCTGAGATTACATTTGAGGGTTCTTATACCAAAAACAGAGAAAACTTAAGAAAAACTGACTTTTTCAGTAAAGTATATCATTAACTGAACATAAACCAAGTGTTTTCATTCACTGTCATTGATCGAACTCCATGGGTTTTACTGGTGAATCAATGAGCCTGTTTACATGACCATAAAAGTCTGATATCTGGGAGTAATCAGATAATTGTAATAATCAGATGTAACTCATTTACATGCACTTAAGAAATGCGATAATCGAAAAACCCTTGTTTAGACACTCCAGTCCATTATCGGATTTCTTTCAGAGTACGTACGTATGTAGTGACAGTAGACTTAAACTTCCTGTTGTCTTCCGCTTACGTTTGACTATGTAACTTCTGTTCTCTACTATTTTTCATTGTGTTAACACATGTGCAGACGTGAAAGAATGTAATGAATCAGATTAACTTGTATACATGCATGAAGACATTGGAGTATTGGGGAGACATCTAGGTGTTTTAATCCAGTTTCTCATTATCAGATAAAGCCTATCAGATTATCCTATTTACATGATCACTTGAATAATCTGATAACTCCAGAAATTGGATAATGATCGGAGTATCGGTGTGCGTGTAAACGGGCTCAGTGTTGTAGAACATGACAGTGTTTCCATGGTAACTACGGAGGCTCTGAACGTCCAAATGGGTCATATCTGATGACCATGAAAAGATGACCAACCGCATTTTACAACAATTATTTGCATGGATTGATAGGATTAGTGGATCAACAGTTATTTACATTTTTATATCAGTAAATTATTTTAGTCACTGGTGGATATTTGGGTCTTTATGGGTTAATTCAAAAATGTAAAAAAAAACTCACAAAATTAAAAAAAAAATTTAAAGATTGAAAGTTAAGACTCCAAATTAATCCCTGGGTAGGCAGAGTATCAGTGAGCAGGAGGGCCGAGGTGTTGTGTAATCGGTCGAAGGTATTAGAAAATACTTTTTCATTCGTTTTTTTTTTTTTTTTTTCCCAAAATCATGACATGATGATGCACTCAATGTTGCATGGCCTTGTGAATATGGAAATGAATGACTCTCCTGCTCAATCAAGCAAGGCTAGCTAGTTGACCTGTGACTATATGGGGAAAAAAATCAATTTTTTCCAGTAAATTATTAGGAAAGTGAAAAAGTATGTTGTTTGCTACGTGACTAATTTATAGGTTTTGGCTTAGATATGCCAGCCAGTGTTACATCTTGCTAAAATCCATATTTGGATTTTGAAAAAAAATCACCAATTTCTCATAGACTGAGTTGGACTTTGATGTTAATTCACCAGTGGTTCATTATCATCTGCTTTCACTTGACAGAAGCGGCACCATTCCTGTGACTGCATGTAATTTCATGGTAGACAGAACCGCTTATTTTGTTGTCAAGTTTTATATATTCTGTGAATTCTTTATGATCATCATAATTTAGCTTAGTGGTTCATTACAGGTTTTGTCTGTGGTGTGAAAAACTCAGAACACTTTTTTTTTTAAGGCTTTAGGCAGCAATTTATTCCGCTCATTAGATCTGTATCTTCATATGTGACACATTTAACATTAATTAGAGGTGTGAAAATGTCTGCGAGGTTCAAACTGACTTGATTTATACTGAATAGAATCATAATGATGCTGGTAATGTTCTCCATCCACCTCTATGGAAATAGATGTAACAGAAATAACATATTTTATCATTATTTTCACATCATTTACCATTGTTCGTCTGGTGCTCTTTCAATGACATCATCTCTTTGCGTTTCATTCTTCTCTTTGTATGAGTTAAATGGAGAACTAAGCAAACAAATTCCTATTTCACTGTATATGCTTTATGTCTCTATAATAAATGTCTCTTCCTCATAAGGGGTATTCACATAATTAAACTATTATCAGGCTTATACAACAGCAGGGGAGTAAAGTTCACAGAATGCACAGTGAAATTAATTGCAATTCTCGTGAAAGACTATTAATCACAGGCTCTAATTTGACTATCTTGTCTTAGCTGAATAAAGTCAAAGTCAAAACATTTTCAGCTTGGGCCCGAGGAGAAATCTGGTGTCTCCTCAGGACCCAAACTTACAAAAATATGTCTTGATTTGCTACAGATATACATTTTTAGTGACTCTTCCACTGTCAATACACTTTTTTTTTTTTTACTTTTTGGTTTTTTTGAATCTTTTATATTTGAAACCTTTCATCTTTTTACATGTTTTTAGTCATTTTTGTCCATTTCATCTTATAAATTCCTTGTTACATTTTTCCTAGGGCTGTCAAAATGTATGTGTTAATGCAGATTAATCCATCATCATGATTAATCTGATTAAAAACTTTAACGCAATTAACCCATCTGCAGTGCAGAATGACTCTGAGCATCTCTGGCAACACATTTCAGGCAGTTTGTCCAAGTAGATTTACCATCGTGCACGCACAAATGGGCAGTTAATCCAGTAGTGACAGGCACCAATAAAGATGTAAGGCGCTAAACAGCACGCTAGCCCTCTCGATGGGAAATTTGAGTACAAAAAAACCAAGACGGAACAGTTGACTGACATAAAGTGTTATGCACACCCTGCAGGAAGGAGTTTTCTTTTCACCAAAGCACTTCCAGCTTAAAATACCACATTAACATGAAGCATACGTTAGTCTGGGATTCTTTTAGCACTTCTGCTAACGCATCACCCAGCTTGCAACAAACATGTTAAGTGCATATATATTCCCTTTCTTGAGTCTGTTTGCTCATGCAAAATAAAACGCAATTAATATAGATTAAAAATGAATGATATTTAATTGTGATTAATTGAAATGAATCCGCAGCAACACTGTGATTAATCTGATTAAAATTTTTAATCGTTTGACACCACTGATTTTTACATAATTATTTTTATTTTTTTATATCTTCTACAACTGAGGTTTATCCTCATCTATTCATGTCATTGTTAAGGTCAGCATTTATTAACTTTTATTTCTTTCTACAGTATTAGAAGTTATATCACATGTATTATTGGTGCATATTTTCTTTGGGAAGTTTAGGAAACACATGTATAAATAGCGGTTTGGATTTTCACAAATATTTCTATGTCATTGTTAATGTAATTAGAAATAGCTGTTTTAGTGTTTTGCAGCGATGATTAAAGCTGTATTAATAAGGCTGGAAGTTTCTGGACTGACTCAGTTCATCAGGATATAACCAGGTTTGAGAGTTTCACTAGTAAACAGCATCAGTTGCTCGACTGTATTCCGATCAGACTGAAATATCTAAACAAGTATTGGATTGATTATATGTAATTTTGTGTACGCATTCATGTTCCGCAGAGGATGAATTGTAATGACTTTGGTAACCTGTGTTTTCCCTTCAGTGCAACCATGATGTTGATATTTTTGCTTCAGAGTGATAGTGTTGGATGAGTTTCCATCCAGTCATTTGGAAACAGTTTGAAGTTTTTCAGCTACATCCAGATTTTGCTCCGTGGCCTTTCACTCTGTAAATCTCAAGGGGCGTAGTCTATATATCTTGACATGTTTTATGAAACTCCCCTTTGAAATGACCTTGCTTCTGCTTATAATCCTCCAGGGCTTTGACAGTTTGTCTTTATACAGGCTATTTTCTGTCAGTGTGCTTACCAGGCCTTGCATTATTGATGTGAAATCAGATTAACCTAAATGGAGAGATGTTTCATGTACATTTTTATGATGGGTACCAACCATTGAAGGATGTGACTAGCCAAGCTGGGTTCAAACAGAAAAAATATCTTTTATCCCATGTCAGGTTGTATAAATTGAGCAATTTTGGACTTCTAAAAAGCTTTTTTAAGAACTTCGAAAAGTCTCAGATCAGTTTGTGATGATCATTGCTCATAGGCTTAAGTCTGACAGAAAAGCATGTTTTGGACTTGAAAAGTAGCCTGCGGACTAACGGCAGTTTGAAGAAGGGGGTTGCATGTTAAGATTAAGGGGGATAAAGACATCTAGGACAGTGGGGATAATAATGGATTTCTATTTCTGGACAGGTAAAACTCAAGCACTAAACGTTTGAGAAATTATAAGAAGAAGCTTATATTTCAGAAAAAGTGAAATGCATATGTTTTGTGTCTGATTCTTTTCGTGCCTGTCTTGTTTGTAGCTGATGTACTGGCCCAGGTTATGGACAGCCTACATACTGAACTGATGTGTGAGGAGAGCCGTGGCCTGTTCTTACACTGTGGAGGTCTGCACACGCTGCTGTCGATGCTCCGGGCCGGACGTGGAGGACTAAAAACACCCATAGAAATACTGATGCAGCTCGCCGAACAGTCCCGTGAGTAGACGTGTTGGATTTAGTCAGACTGTGGTGCAGCATCAGCATTGTGGAATCATGAGACTGCCAAAACATATAATTAATCCTTTCCCTGAATTCCACACTAAGCTACTATGTGGTAACATGGAGAATAATATGCATAATACGCAGACATGTTTCCATAATATCATCTCCACAAGTCATAATGTCTCACTTATCTATTTATTTGTTAGGATAAAATAGACTTTCTTGAGCTTTAGGTAATGTACAGTTTTAGTAGGGGGTTTCAGTTCTGCTCAGCGGTCTAGTCCAGTTCAAAACATCTCCTAAATCATTATTTCCATTATTTTTGTTTTCTTTGGCATGACATTGAGAAGCTTTTTTGCAAAAAAGTCTCAACAAATATTGGATGTCATAGCATGCAATGGAGCACAGACAGTCATGGTCTTTGTGAACTTCGGTGATCTCCTTGTAATTTATCCGTCACCAGGAAAAAAAAACAATCCCTTTCTCTTTTTATCAGGAGCCTTACAGTTTTACAGAACTGCACGTTTGATATTAAACACTTAACTGTCAAGACTGATGTGATAGCTTTATTGTTATTGCACAGGGTACAATGGAATTAAATAGCGATCCTGCTGATACATTCACACATCAAACAGTTATTAAAGTGTAACTTCACCCTCACTCTGAGCCACTCTCTGAAACCACTCTCCCACCCACTGCAAGAGGTTCAAAAGTGCTAAAAAGTCACAGAGGAGCTGAGATGGGGAGGTGTGGACACAGGTTTGTCATGGACACCCTCAGGCCAGAGAATCGCAGCACACCTGCAGAACCATACCAGGGTCTGAAAGGGTTAGTTTGGGGTTTTGTCCTGGTTTTTTACCGTAAAAAGGCCAATGTACTGAAATTAATGCCAGTTTAAATGTAGTTAGATTTCTTATTTCTCATCGGTTAGTTTATGTTGTGTGACTTTGTCTTCTAATTTGGATCCAGACTGACAAGCAAATTAATCGGTCGAGCCTCTTTTTGTCAAAGGACTTTGGTTGCCATTGAGTAGAACAACATAACGTCTTCAGTCCTTCCAAACACACACTTAAGGTTTTCCAATTCCCACAAAAGAGGATGGTACTTTTTTTTGCACTATGTTCATGATATAGGGAAGGTCCCTGTCCACACTAACATGCATATTTGTCTAAAATGATAATTTCTACCTCCATTAAAAAAAATAAATAAATAAAAAATTCTGTCCCCATGATCTTCGTTTGACAAAATATCTCCATACAATGCAAAATGACACCAAACCGGTCTGTTCTCTCACACATATCACTGTTTCTGTTCTTCAAACTGTGGCCACCATGGATAATGCTGGACATAACAGACAGAGGCTTTAATCTGGTATGAAGGTGATGCAGCAGCAACAAGTTCAGTTCTAAACTTGCGCTACCTTAAATGTTGGTTGTGGTCGTGGAAGTGTATTCTTTTTTTTTTTTTTTTTCACTTTTTATTTAGATATTTAAATTTTTCCACAAAACAGAACATTCTCTGACATAGGACCCTATGAATTAAAGCACAAGTAAATGGAATACAATAGAAATGTCATAAAGGGAAATCACACGGAAAATAAATATTTGTTTTTGTGGAGGTGTATTCTTGATGTGGATTTGCTCATAACACCCGTCATATTTATCTCCTAAAGGTATCTGAGCTGACCTCGATTTACTGCAGGTAATTCACTGATTTATACACCTTAATTTGATGGTTCAGTTCTGCTTCATTACACAAAGAAATAACAGACATTAGCAAAACGGGGTGTGATGCTGTTGTTGCATTGTTTTCACACAGATACATGCAAACCGGTGAGGGAAAGGATATTTAGAATCTCAATTTTTGTGCTCTAAAATTCCAGTTATGTGTGGATGAGACGCCTAAATGTAGAGAAAAATTGTAGTTTTCCCAATTATCTGCACTAGTGTGGACAATGCATCAAACAACTTTATCTGCTTCACTATCGACCCAGCAAAATTGAGAATAATGTTTAAATAGGTAGTGGCATGTGAGAACAAGTAAAAGAATATTGACGCCATTAAATGTTATGTTTCACCACAAGAGTGTTGATACAAGACATATACTGAATATAAAAATGTAATACCAGGTGAAATATTACACATTTACTGACTTGGAGCGTGTAGCAAGTGATTCTGTTAGGAATGTAGTGGATCAGTGGTAGTATCAGTGTCAGTGGTGTTTAATTTCTCATATGGTTCTGGAGTAAAAACAAAAAATATCATCAAAGAAATACTGTAAAACTGTCTCTGTCAATATCTAATCAAGCATTATTTCACAGCACTGAGATTCTGGTTCATAATGCTTTGTCTTTTAGAAGGCGAGAGTTGCAATTAAAGTTTTACATAAGAAAGAAATAAAACATGACAGCACATTGGAATTGGAATAAAATCTGATGCAAAAGATGCAGATACAGATGAAAAACATTAGAGTCTATTGTGCAACACAGAAAAAGAGACATATTTTTGTGCATTTTGTGTCACTAATATTCTTCTCCCGTAATTTGGGGGAAATGTTAGGGGTGTAGCACAGGTGTCCAAGCCAAGTTAAACTATGTCTCACAGGTCATGCAGTAATAGAGCAACTATAACATCAGCAGCAAAACAAATATGCCACAACTGTGCAGCGGTAATCTACAGATAGTGTTCTCAAAAGTACTTTTCACTTTGTTTGCAGAAGTCTTCGATGCTGACGTATCCCCGAAAGCAGCTGCGATCACTCTTCTGTAGCTCTGATTTATAGACTGCCTTTACTATCACTATTTAACTTGATTTATACCAGCTCCTCCTGGAGTATCAGTCCATATCATCCCTTTAGAACAACCACATGTGAAAAGGGATGGTTCGCCTTGGCTTCCATCAATCACTAGCAGTGGTCAGGCAGTGGACTTTAAAGTTGTGGCCATAAAACCTGGGATATTCAGCAATGGTTCAGAAGGGTTATGAGCCGTATCATTTGAGACGGCTAAATGCTAATGCACCAGCAGAGCCATATGCCAGAGGCAACAGGGGCCGGGGGAGTGCGTGCGTTGCTGTGTGTGCAGTTGTGTATTTCAAGGCGATTTTAAGCCTAGTAAGACTTAGTAATTATGGTGTTTTACAAGCAGTAATGAGGGGAGACCGGAGAGCAGCTTACACCTGAAGGTTGCCAATAAAACAAGGCAAAACAACAAAGAGTTGCTGTGTACACAACACGCACACAATGACTTGACGTACAGTGTAAAGTACAGTCAGTCACACACTTAAAGAGACACACCAGCAGCAGTGATTACATGAACTACCGAACCAGTTACTTACAGTCGATTTAATGTCCAGTGTAACACGTGGACATGTGTGTTTGTGTTCTTTCCATCCTCACCCTGTTACATTTCCGTTCCAGTAAAGGTGTGTTTGGTTTTGGCAGAGTTGCAGTGAAGAAAAAGCCCCCTGTGACCTTCGTAAATCACTTTAGACGTGGACTTTTGAAACTCTGTTCTGTAACGTTTGATAGGTCCCAAAGCTCCCGTGTGCTATGGACTGTCAAATCCATTAGGAACATGTCTACGTGTGTGTGTGTGTGTGTGTGTGTGTGCGTGTGTGTGTGTGTGCGTGTGTGTGTGTGTGTGTGTGTGTGTGTGTGTGTGTGTGTGTGCATGTGTGTGAGATACACACACGTAGACACACTTGAAGAATATAAAACACAAAAGACCTAAATAATAGTGAAAAAATAATGGTGTCAATTGGAAGGAAAATAAAAACTTAGGCAACACAAATTGCTGGTCAAAACGGCTCCGTTTTCCCCCAATATTGGACTTAGACTTTTATTTGTCATTTAAATTTACACCGCACAGTGCTCATGAGAACAAGATTTTGTTATCTTAGCTTCGAGTATCGCAAAGGTAAAGCAGCAGCAGTGTTGCACATAAAATAATTTAAAAATGTACAGACACAAAAATATAAAAACACTGTATAAGGATATAAATATTTGAAAAGATATATTAAGAAATGTATTGCACATGTATGTTAAGCATATTTAACATTTATTTATATTTCATATAATAGGTTCATGATTCATTACTTTGTTGTCGCACTTTCCTCCATCCTGTTGTTGTGTTTCCTTATATCTGGATAAAGTAAATTAACTTAAACTAATAATAAACTAATACTGAAGTAAGTTCCCCAAAACTATAATAAAACAAAAAACAAACCAAAACTAAAAGACTAAATTAAAAAAAAAAACTCTGGAAAATGGTCCAAAGAAAAACCCAGAAAAGCCCACCAGACAAACTGGACCAGGAGATGTTTCAATAATCCAAACAAAACCTGTATTTTATTATATGCAGATATCAGTGGCTCTAAAGGAAACTAGTTTTTATATTAGTTACAGGATTTGATAATAAAAATATGTTATCTGCAAAATTTCATCAGAGTATGTTTGATGAAAACTATAACCAGTTGCAGCTCCACATCTGATAACTGATAAAGTTCATTTTCAAGCAGAAATGCTATCCCATAATCTCTGAGAATGAGGCTATTTTTTCAACATTTCCATTGTAAAATAACGATTTTTATCTCAGCATAGAACCAGGTGCTGGTTATCATGAAGACATTATACTTGTTTAGCTTTGACAGCAGAAACAGGAAGAAACTAGAACAGCCTAATGGTAAATTCTGCTTGAATAAAACACGGTGGTATTATGGTATCAGAAAATCAAGATATCACACTGACACTTTAGTTCAGAAACGACCAACAACCAGTGTCTGACCATGACCTGTGATCCACAATGGTATTTATACACCAAGACCAACATACTGAATGCATATTCGTGTCAGTGTCCAGCAGAAAAGGGGCTTCTGTCAATAAACCCACAGCCACCCCACAAAACAAGGCGGCAAGCTTGTTTTGAAACAGGCTTCTAATAGATGGATAGATTTTTTTTTTCCAAACATGTTTAAAGGAGTGATATATAGCTTTTTTAAATGGAATTATGCATTGTAAAACATTTCCTTGTGGTCTCCATAAACTGTAAATGCTCTGCTTGGGTCTGAATTCTTCATTCATTCAACTCCACAGGT
>JAPQRP010000016.1:31618208-31636175 GCA_037367295.1 Apogon hyalosoma | reverse complement strand
ATTGGACCTGAGATTGTTGACTCACTGTCCTCACTGGAACTGCTGCTGCCACTGTCTTGTAATGTGTGCAGAAATGACCAAAAATAGTCACTTGCCCAATAAAGGGTTAAAGTAAAGAGTAAAAAAAATTGTCTGACAGCTTTACTAAGCCATTACTTTTACTTTGGATACCATTAAGAGCTTTAAAAACACAACATACTGGTGGTTTCAACCATTCTGGTTTCTAACATTTTACCAAAAAATCCAGGGCGTAGTCGGGCTCACACTTCAACTCACTTGTTGACAGCTGCACAAAAGATTTTTCCCCCTAAACGACTCATATGGTCTAATTCCATTACATGTTCACATCATCCGATATGTCGCCCTAATTCAAAGATTAATGAAAAACTCCAAAAACTGGAAACAGATTTGTGTGTCAGAGCTTTGTTATTTTGTCTTCGGTCTCACATTAATCCTATGATGAGCCACAGATTTATGTGGTGTCGCTGAATTTAAAGTAGTTCAAACCAGCTCCACCTCCACCAGTGACATTCTGCAGCAATGATGCTTCGGTATGAAGAATTTAATGATGTCAGAGATAATAATAGATCAGTCAGAAGAACCAAACCAATGCTTTTACTTCTTACTTTATCTAAATCAGACTTTTTCTTGAAAGACTTTATTTTTATTTTTGAGACATTTTCCTAAAGTAAGGGATCTGAATATTTCTTCCACCACTCCGTCAGCAGTCTACACTCCAGTTTACTGTCGTCGGTCTGGTTGATGTCCAGCTTGTACAAACCCGTTGTCTGAACGCTGTAAATGAATTTCACTGCATTAGTAGATCAGTAAAGCTACACACATGCACGTCATTAAAAAATAAAGCATTTTGAGACATTAACCCATAAAGACCCAGTGGATTAATTTTCCTCCATGTGAAACATTTCTTAAGTGATTTATCGCCATTTATTATAGTGCTGTCCTCTGTATTTTTCTTTCTTTTTTTTTCAGTGAAAATCATGTATGTATCATGTATCTTCCTGTATTTGATTAACTGATCATGATGATCATCATGACGTAGATGTTCATCAAAGCTCATTTTAAAGTTCAGGGTTATTCTATTCAAAACTGAGAAGAGTGATGAAATAGTGACTTTTTCAACAAAATATATGAATAACTGAACATAATCCACTTTTGTGTCAGCTCCCAAACTAATTTGTCTATTTAAGCTTTCCAAAATGATTCATTACCATTTATCATAATATTATCCTCTGCATTTTGCATTTTTTTCAGTGAAAATCAGGTATTTTCCTATATTTAATATACTGATCATGTACTTAACTCATTGTGCTGAGGTTAGATTTGAGGGTTATTACATCAAAAACAGAGAAAGCTGAAGAAAAAGTGACTTTTTCAGTTAAATCTATCTTTAACCGAACATAAACCTAGTTTGTCCATCCCATTATTCCATGGGTTTTACTGGTGAATCAATGTTGTAGAAGATGATGGTGTTTCCACGGTAACTACGGAGCCTCTGAACGTCCAAATGGGTCATATCTGATGACCATGAAAAGATGAAAAACTGTATTTTACACCAATTATTTCAACATATTAATGGGTTTAGTGGCTCAGAGGTTATTAAACATGTTAGATCAGTAGATTTTGGTTGCCAGTGGCTGTTTGGGTCTTTATGGGTTAAATGAGAGGAGATCTGTATTACACTCGATTCCATTTTCTGTAGCATTAATTCAGACTCCTTTGAATTCAGTATCATTGAATCTACAAACATCTTAAAACCACTTTTCAAGACTGAAGTGGTTGAGTATTTGACACTCTATATATTTTGGGTGGAGTATCAGTTTAACAAGGCCTTAATGGCTAAATGCACATTTCAGGAACTGCAGATGGCTGATTTATTTACTTTCATGACTTCAGTTGAGACTGGTCTGCGCTGCAGTCGGCGTAACGGTGTCTGCTTTGTGTTCCCAACATGCTCAGCTATGCCAATCTACCCTGCACAGCATCGCCCACACAACTTTAAACACTGGTCTTGATTTATGTTTGGGTTTTTTTGTTTTTTTTTCTTTTTTTCAGTGGACCAAAAATTCAGAGAATTACCTTAAAGAGTCCCCCGGCTCTGGTCTGGCTGGTAAACCTCATTAAAACGTTATTTGGTGGGTGGGAGCAGGCGGGCAGAAGGAAACATTAGGGGTTCCACTTCAGCAGAACCAAGAAGTCAAGTCAATCAGCAATTTGAAGTGGCAGACCACCAAATGGATATTATTTCCACCAGCCACAATATGCATAAATCTGAAGTCGGAGTAATCCACTGAGCACATGGTGGCTCTGGTATTTCTACCTGACTCTAATAGAGAATGTGTGTGAACAACTTGTGAGTGGAAGCAGCTGTCAGGGGTGATTCATGGCGGGCAGACTGGGATCAGACCGATTTCTAAATTCCAATTTGCTTTCACTTTTTCTGCCTTTGTGTAATCTAAGTGGACTAACAGGCCTGCACCTGATGCTGATTTTATCTGTTAGAATGAGGTGTCTGTCCGGGTTCAGACCAAAGAATTTCCTCACATGTTTCTTCTCCGTGTCTGCATGCAATGTGTGTTACTACAATCTGTGTCTGTGGGTATATCCCTGTTGTGTCACAAGGTGTTTGTTTTACGTCTCAAGGAACTCAATATTTTAGATTTTTCACGTTGAGCGGTAAAATGGAATTTAAAGTATCACAAGTAAATGTGCACACTGGCTCTTTTTAAGGCTTTAAATTGCTGTCTGTACAATGGAAAGAATCAAAATCTTACCAAGTGTATTTTTTTCATTTCTAGTCAAAATATCTCGTCACACTTAAAATAAGGCATAATCACCTAAAGAGTAACTTTTCAGTGAGATATAAGAACTTATTTTTAGACAATAGATTTGGAAAATCTTATTTCAAGAAATCTTACCAAGATAATTTTCACTTGTTCCATTGGCAGATTTTTTGCTTGAATTCAGCAAAAAAAAAAAAAAAATCTTGAATTATGCAAAAAAGTATTTATGCTTACTAATAAACTGATGGTTGTTTAAGAAATGAGAATCTACTGACTGCATCAGTTAAAGGTTTAAAGAACTTGTCGCGGATGGAATATATTAATCACTTCAGTTCTGAGCCAATGGAAGGATTTTATGTATTTCCTTCGTTTTTTTTTTTTTTTTTTTCCGACCTGTGTTTTTCAGAGACATTCAACAAGTGTGTTTTCAACAGATTGTTTATTGTTTTTATGGCAAAGATTCCGCAGATTTTCCTGGAACAGTAGCTGTTAAACCATTGGGTATTGATTTATTAGCTGCAACCACCTCTGAAGAAAACATGTTATTGACTAAAGTGTGCCCACAGCTCACTTTGCTCTTTAGACGTAAATAAAACTCCAATCTGAACAAGTCCTGGGAAATACACCTGACTGAGGTCTGAATACAGCATGTACGCCCGCCGTTTGATGTGTTCGCAGGTGAATGACAGGGATGAGTGTGTGCACGTAGGTGTTTTGTCGGGGTGAAGCCGTTGCTGACTGGTTTAATTAATCTCCCGGTTGGCACTCCTTGCCCTGAAGAGGCACTTTATGGTTTCATCTTCCTCATTAGAGGCACGCCAAGCGCTTAAGATGCAAAAGCAGACCCCGGAGACATGAAGATGCACAAAGGCCTGAGTACATGTGTGTGTTATCAGATTGTTCGGCGGGGCTCTTCAAGTGGGGAGAAAATGATTTTGGGGCAGCTTGGATGTTGGATGAAACCTGATGACAGAAAGACCTCAATGCTGCCCCGATGCCCCACAGCAGCATCACCACAGACCTTTTCACATCCAGTCTTAAGATCCTCCGCCAGCAAACACACACCTAATTGTTTAGCTAAGGCCTTGGGAATCTTGGCACAAACGCACACCCACACAGTGAAAGCATGATGACAGAGTGGTGTTCGGAGGTGACAGCTGCCACTGTAGTGTCTGATGTCACGACTGTGAAGAGAGCGTCTTTAGTATTAGAAAATAAAAGACAAGGGGGCACCACGCAGGGGTTTGTTGTTACTGTTGTCCAAAACAAGATTCCTTCAGGTTGAGAGAACTGTTTTGGTGAACCAGATCAGGTTGCATCAGTTAGTAATCCATGGATTAGTTTGGAAAAAAGATGTGCTGAGGAAATGTTGTTCATGAAAAAAGTCAAAATAAGATGTTTTATGCTTTACCCAGAGAACCACATCAATGTCTTTGTACCAAACCAATGTGGTTTGGTTTTAATAATAGACACAAGTTAAATGTTAAGTAGATTGGCGTCACAATCTACTTACTTGCAGTAGCAAGCCAGTGTGAGAGATAAAAGTGCATTTGAGGGCAAGAAATAATGACAGAATGTAGTAATGGTCTAAAAATCTTGTCCTACAGTCTTTTTCCAGTGAAATCATCACCCACTTAATGAACCATCGAGTTAATGTCACATTTAATGACTTATAATTAAATATTAGAGATGTGAACGAACTGGAAAATGTTAGGAGTAGCAGTTTTTCCATTTGCTTTTTTGAAACCATTATGTGGCCCTGTCAGTGTAATGACTGACAAATAACAATGTGCGATGGAGCCTTATATGGGATCGTATACCACACTGTAGCCCTGTCATTCACCCACACGATGGAGTCACTGCTAACATTGTCTTAACATGCCTGGACTTTAAATATAATTAAATTAATTGCACCAGTACATGTTTCATCTTTACTAAGAAGGAAAAAAAAATACATTAAAGCAATTTTGTAGAATATTTATATGCATTTATAATCATTCAAGATGTGAGTAGCCTCAATACGTAGTCTTGTCATATTCCATATTACAGTTACAGCATGGAGTATTATTAACAGCAAATGTTTCAGCCTAGATTAAAAACATGTCTCTTCATGTGCCTATGATTGAGCTATAAAACCTGCATTCTATTGTTATTGCACTGTAATTCTAAAAGGCTGTACTTCCTTTTATTATATCAATACTTTCTCATTGTCGTAGTGTCTTGCATTACCATTTTATTTACTGTGTGCTCTTTTAATTACAATTTTTAATATCTCTTTCTTTTATAGTTCAAGTACTTTTTTTAATTTCCTCTGGATGTGTCTGTGAAGCACATTGAATTGCCTTTGTGTAGAAAATGTGCTTTATTTAATAAAACTCAAACACCAAGCCATTTTTGCCATACATCTTTATTAATGTATACATTATGTACAATAATAAGTTATATATACAGTTGCATTTTGGTTCTGTGGTGAGTGTAGGTGTCTACATATTCTACTAAACTGTATGAGCGACTGAGGTAAGTAATTCATGTTTGGCTTCTGTATATCCCTCCATCAGCATTAACATATGTCAGGCAGGACTTTGCCTGTCTGAAAATAGGGCTGGGGTCCATTTCATTTCAATTCAATCCACAAATAAGATTATTTACAAAAAAAATCCAACTCGATAATGAAAGCAATACAAGTTAAGCGTGTTTGGAAATGAACTAGACTTGATGAAGAAAACGCTCCCTTTAAGACGGCAGCATATTTAATCATGAACTTTTATTTACCTGGATAAGAGGTGTTAAAGAAGGAATACATGCTCTATAACATGCATATTAATTAACTTAAAGTACTGGAGTCCAGCCCAGCAGTTTGAGTAAAATACCATCAGAAAACAGTTTAAAAAAAGAACTTGGCAGCAGGTGCTGTGTTTGATTCTGTGCAGAGCAGTCATGGGACATTATGTTGACAACATCAGGCATCAGATAAAAATCTGCCCTATTCCAAAGAGCCGAGATCAAAGCGAGTCTTGGCATCGCTTGTTAAAGTTGTGCCTTGGAACTTACTGCTGTTGTCTTGAAGCTTAACCGCTAGAGAAAGCAAGACCTCGACCTGCAGCATCTTTTACCCTCATCACTGTTATGGAGCTAAAATGACTGTTGACGTGACGCTCCTCACTATGTTTAACCTAACGCTTATCGGAGCCACCCTCGCTTTCTGTACAAACAACACTAAACCAGCTTCAGCTGCTTCTCAGAGGTGGACAACCCAAACAACTGCATATTGTTCCCATTTGCCATATTGGTCCCATAGGGGAGAGGGGAGCTTAAATCCCGTCTGAGCATGACTGAGCCGACCACAAAGGACGACCGTAACGCTGCTTCCACCACGACTGGCTGCATTCTTGTACCGTTTGCAGCAGAGCAACCCCACGGGGCACTTAGTCATGCCTCTGCCGTGGCATATCTCTTTTTAATGCAGGGTTTTACAGCTTTTCCACTGGGCTTTCAGTGGTTAAGTGGCCCTAAATGCTTAATTGGGTGCTGGAAATCACAGGCACTTTGCACCCGCTCTGTAAACCACAACACTTCAGCCTATTAGGGGCCCGGGCAGCCACACGCCAAATAATTAGGGCTGGCGGCAGCAGTAGACCGCAGCATTGGTGTAAAAGGGGAGAAGGGGGGAGAGGAAGAATTATGGGGGGGGTCACAGACTGGGTCACTGCTGAGGAAGTAGTTACAGTAAGAGTGTGTTGGTCTGCGTGTGTAATAGGATGTGGAAAGTGGAGTTACATGTTCATTTAAGCATGTGTTCATGACAGGATTCACAGTTTGATTTTAACACAACACTTTTAAAAAATGTGTCATTTTTATATGCAAGTGCTTGGTTGATCTTTTTCCTACCCTTTATCTGCCTGGGATGGATGTTTCCACACATAACACACACTTTTACAGACCAGCCGTGGTGTTTTTTTAAGTAAAATTAGAATATTTTCAGCCTATATGTGACATAAAAAACAGCCTGCTGAGGAGTCTTTAAGTAATTATTTAAAAATGACTGCTGAGTGACACCACAACAGATCACAGTCACTGACATTTGGCATTCCCCAATGCAAAATGTTAACAATGTTTACCAGATGAAAGCTGGGCTGAATGATGTTTTAGCATTTGCAGCTGGACGTAACGATTGCATTTTAAGTAGGGAGCTCATATCTGCTGTCTTTGCTGTATGAAGACAGCGCGGCCCTGGGCGGCTATGAATGGTAACTGATGCAAGCTAGGTTCCTTTCTTTTTGAAGACACAAACATCTAGTTACAGAAGCATTATGATGATTGAGAGCGCTTTAGTCTGAATCACAAGGTTCAGTGAGAGCGCAAGTCAGAATGCATCGTTCCTTATTCCTTACTCCCCGTTTAGCCCACATATTGTCTACTCAAATGATGTCCTCACACAGTTATGGTGCAGTAAAGTACACTTCAAAATTTCTCCAGATCTTATCAAAACTGAATCCTTTGAATATAGAGTATATTTTTTTGATTAGGCATTGCATATAACACTTTTGCTGGAATACAGCTATTTTGCGACCTGCGCGGTTAAAACAGCAAATTTTTGCTAAAATCCTTTTGCATTTTAAAAAGACAAATAACCTGTTAAAAGTTCAATATGTAAGATCATGTACATGCTTGTATGGGTATATGAGCTTTGTTTCAGGTTCATTACTATGTCTCAAATCGTGGACCTCTGTAATTAACATTTAGCGCAGTAAGCACCTGGCTGTAAACTCAAAAGATGGCCGTCTTGGCTGTATAGCAGAAGGGGACGGACCAGAAAATGGTAGAGGAAGTTGTAATTGCGGCAGTGGTGAACACCAATATGTGGAATAATGTGGCAGATAACAAGCAGAAAGTTAAATTTAGCAGCAGGTCACCTGGCAGGTGGCAATACTCTGCTGATTAACCATTAAAAAGCAGAAAAGAAGAACACTGAGTTACCATTTCTGGTTTTGATACAAGCACATTAGAGAGTAACTTGTCAAAATTTGAGCCCTGCACAAGTAAATGCACTACATACGTACTCGATTTGAGACACAGTCTAGGTTCTTAGACATGTTAGGTGACTGCATTTCTAAGCTAACAGTAGCTAGTGCTGAGGAGCAGAAGAGAAGCACTGAAGAACTCAGGAATGAGCAGAATTCATGGAAAAAAACAACCTGAGTCCTCTAAACAATGTTTAGGCTGTTATACTGGCAAACAAGATAGCTGTTAGCTTCGAAATGAAGTTATTTAACGTCAGTGAGCGACCAACTCTCAGCTCAAAACTAAATTTTTCTTTCAAGTACACGAGCACATCAGTATCTTACATATTGAACCTTTAACATACATTTCTTATTCTTAAGAGAGAAAGCATATCAAAATTAAGCATAAACTGAATTTTAACCAAGAATATAGATGCAAAGAGATGAAGGTGTGGTGCCACTTTCAGTCCAGAATGGCTGTGGTGTAGCTCCGATGTGTTGATGTCGCACAGGAACAGTTAGCTTTCACTTCTTATCAATGTATGCCCTTTGATTTTTGTCTCTCTCAATGTCTGTATCACTTAAAATAAAAGTTGGGTTTTTTTTAGTACTCGCTTCTTTAATGGAGAAAGCCATACTTTGAAACAAGGACAGGACCCATGGGTGTCCACTGATATTCTTCATGTAATGCGTGTATGTACTTTAATATACAGTATAAATGTGCTGTCCTCTGTGTTAGAGCAGTCACTGTTCTGCACGTCACTGAGGTCTCTGAAGTCTCTTCTGCACCACATGTTTATACACTGGCACAGCGTTGGGAGGGCGACGGGCACGGTGACGGACATACTAGCTGACTGTGAAAACTGTTGATGCCCTGCCGTCCGGCCGACGCTGCCGTCTCATTGCTGCCCAGCACGTCTGAGCAGAGAGACTCCACGGCGTCGAGCCTCTCAATCTGCACCAGGCGGGTCAGGAGGTCGGGGATGCTGTAGCCCGCTGTGCTCACCCTCTCAAAAAGCTGCAGGCCGTCACTCATGCCGCCAATCTCATCACGTTTCAGGCCGAAACTTTCCGCCAAGTGCCTCCACGTCTTCACAACAGCCGCCTCGCTGCTGTATGAGGAGCTGAGCATGCGGCTGGCCTTCTCCAGGCAGTCGAAGGGAAGCTCTGTGGGGCTCAGACCTAGAAAGGGACGCACAAGTGTTTTACGGAAATGAAGCTGTTTGTTGCATTACTTTTATACAGAGTTTCTGTTTTCATATTTTGCTGTTACTGTATCTGGTTGACTGCTGCAGTGACCCTGTTTCCATGCAGTGATGTTTGATTTTATCTGAAAACACTCGCAAAAAGAAGTACTACAATACCAGATTCATTTGTAGGCATTGTAAAATAATTCACTTACTCAAATGTAAGCCGTATTTCCACCACAGGAACTTTGCCCATGAACTAAGAACCTTTGGAGGAACTCAGTGAGTTTCCACCGCAGGAACCAATTTAATTCTGTGGAGTTTATTTCACTCCCAACAAAAGCCTTTGCTCTAGGGGTAGAATTGTTTGATAGTTTGGGAACTTTGAGGTTTGATTTCTGATTGGTCAGTACTTGCAGTATTTTCTCACAGCCACCACTTCGACAAATCTGTAGCTGTTTCTGCAGCTCCTCATTTCACAGAGTGAAAGCATGCAACTAATGGGCTAATGATGAAGTCCAAGCTTTGTTGAGCATTTGTTGAATAGTTGGACACACAAATGGGGTGTATAAACTGCCACGGGGGGTGTGTTTAGACGTGCCTTTTCCAAACTTAGAGTCAGAACACAAAATGGGTTGCAGAGCTGTTTTCATTTGGTCACCAACTGTCAACTGAGTTAAATACATCACAATGATATGAGAAGAAGGTATTCTCTGTGAAAGCTGACCGAACTGAACCCATGTGAACTGTAGAGAACACGCCTCAGTTATAAAAGATCGTAGATATGCAAGACAAAAAACACAGTAAAGGACACAATTTGACTGGACAAGACGATGTAAGATGAAGCATTAAATGTGTAGAAAAATGCATTTCATTTATCATTGTGAAAGTCAGTTTGTGATGTATTCTTGTAAATTGGAGTTCTTAGGGGATAAAATTAATTTCCTTGGGTTTTGAGCTGACCAAGGTTTGGGACAACTATGTTAGACCACTGTAAAAATGCAGACAACCACTGGTCTGAAGTAATACAAGTTGTTTGGATGGAAATCTGGCTGTATGTGTAGACATGTTCCGATATCTGAATTTTTATTATAAAGTTTGTTGTGAAAGACTTACCCTCTGTTACATTACATGCTCTCGCATACAAATCCAGGATCTTTTTCCTTCGATTTTGTAGCATCTGTGAGGGGGAAAAAGTAATGAATAACTTACTTATGTATCATCCAGACGACACTGAAATCAAAATTGTATCGCTGTAGAGTAGTAGCTTTTATAACTATATATTCATACCCCTGGGGTTTTATTGTTGTTGTTGATTGCGTTCATGCTGTTGATGTGGTTTGTGCTGGTCAGGTGGTTGACGTTGCTGATATGGGTGGAATTTGAGATGTTATTGGTCGGGCTGGTTGCGATGTTTGGGGTCCCATTGCAAGCGCGATCTCGGTCCAGAAGACCCAGAGAGAGCAGGCAGAGGTCGGGCTTGTTGCCCATGTTGACCAGGCACAGGTTGGGGTTGGGGTTATTGTTGTCGGCCGATCCCTGTTTGTCTGACGCTGCCTCTTCATCACTGTCAATGCTACGACTCAACAGCTGCTCATTCTCCGAGGATGCATCGTTTTCACTGTGGACACACAAATATGCACATTTAGTACCACAGTTGTTGATTGATTGACTCTTTCACTGTATAAGCAGATACTTTTACATCAGTTGGACATAATGAATACACATTGATAGAAAAAGTTCATATTAAACAGTAAATATACTGTCGACAGTTTTATCAACTTCCTGTTTATCCACCTCATAAAAACAACAAGATGATATAGGACGTATGTCTTAGTCGACTTCAATTATGCCATATGACTATAAACTAGAAGCAATTTCAACAAAAACTCAACAATGTAATGTTCTCGATCGTATGATTTATTGAAGAGCTGCTGTATTTACTGCGATGCAATATTCTCAAATGCCACATCCCTCAACCCCATGCAGCTTTATATCCACACTTAAACGTGCATCTGTACCAGTGGTGGAATGTAACTAAGTATATTTTCCGAAGTGCATGTGCTCTGCTTGCGAATATCCATTTCATTCAACTTTATACTTCATTTTCTCTACATTTTACAGGCAAATATTTTACTTGTTAATCCACAGCATTTGTCTGACTTCAGATTTTTCATGCCAGTTCCGTCCAGTAAAATCACACTCCTCCAAATGTGTTTATATTGAATGCTTGTCATAAACCATAGGATTAAATGTTTTATGGGTTGAGAAAATTCTCCTCCTTCTAAAGCCAAATAAAATCTTTAAAAAAATCTACTTGGATTAGTCAGAAAATGTATTGTCACGAAGCTAAAACAGGCCTTTTTGGGCTCATGAAAAGTCGATGGTAATGTTACAAACATACAGTATGATGACCTTATATGATATGATATGATGCATTGGTGTCAAATTAACTATCCAGAAGTACATAAGGAGTATATAAAGTTTTTTTTCCTGTCATACTTGCAGAATATTGGGAGTATGTTTAGTGTAAATACGTTCTAAAAGCTTCTCCCACCTCTGCTCTGTGATAATAATCATACTAGTAATCTAATCTAATACCGTAACCTTACATAATTTACAGTGTCAGTGAAAGTTGATGCATACGAAATGGCTTGAGTCTGTACAGACTTAACTTAGAGTGACAGTAACAAATGAAACTGCACTGGAAAAGAATGTGGCTGTTGCCATAGTTGCTGGTGTTTCTAATCTGTTCCTATGATTGACCGAAATAGCCCTGCATTTTACAACATGATACCATATAATATCATCTACTACCCGCCCTCTCCCTCTCTTTGCCTGCTCTGGATTTTCTCGCAAAAGCACCTTGTTGACAGAGATGCTCACAGAATGCCATTGTTTCGCAGTCCCACACTCTTTTTCCTGGACGCACAAAAAATGGCATTGTTTCCCAGACATCTAACACCCACTCTGGCAGCTAAAGCAGTGAGTTAGCACATCCTTTGGCATTCTGCTACACCACACTGTTTACAGCTATTGATGCTGAGGAGCGTCTATGTGTATCTCATCTATTCTCTAATTCACACCCCCACCATTACTGGCAGAGTGTATTAATCTGAGCATCTACACTGCAGGCACTGTAATACGTAAGTACAATGTAGATTTGTGTGCAGAACGGCACACTGTTATTAGCCACTATGGTCAATAAAGCGGCATTGTCTGCACATGGGGGTAAGTTATATGCAGAAAGACAAAGGTGAGCAGACTATCATTCTTTTGTTGTCTGCCACGACGTGCTTTCACCTGGTGATGGTTTTAGGTGAAGCTTGGAATAAATACCCCTATCCACCCGACAACTACCCGTCTGTCCGTCTCCCAGTCTGCGCTCGGCTTCAGGGCTCGTCTATGCTACCTCGCACCGCCACCCACAACCTTCCTCTCTGTCTCTTCCAAGCCACATAATGGCTCTCTGCTTCATTAAAAATATAAAAAAAAAAGATTTTTTTTTTTCTTCTCTCTCCCCATGCCTTACACACATATATGCATAGATACACCAAGAAAGCCAGCAGCCATCACACTACTACTGCAGTGACTTGTTCTGTGGTGGCCTAATTATGGGCAGATGCTGAAAAAAAAAAAAAAAAAAAAAGATAAAAGCCTTTTTCTGCGGTGTAGAGCCTCTGTGACGCCACATACAAATGCAGACACATACACATTTAGCAGATTTTAAGACCAGCAACAGTATACAGTATACATACTACACGCACAGTTCTTCAATGAGCCCCACGCATACACAAAAGAACAGCGCGAAGTTTACAGAGCTAATGTGGACACAGGTGCAGAAATCTTAAGACAAACATGCTGATCTGCTGTTTTACCACTTTCATACCATTATAAAGCCATTAAAGCTTTTTTTGAATAAAATAAACATACATTTTGCCGGCTGCAGAGGAAAGTAACGCATTAACATTAGCTAGCACCAGGCTTTGCTTTTTCTCATTCATTTAAAACCTGTAACTTTAATTATCAACCTCATCCACTTCCTCTGCTCTCTATCATCACATGTAAAGTGGTAGAATGAAAACTGGATGTGTTTTATGGACTCGCGGACACAACGCTGCAGCAGATTGAATACAGAGGAATGAACAGTAAATTAAATCATGGTTCAACAAGTGGGTTGTATTAATCTTGCATTTCGGGGCTTTTAATAATGAAATAATCTACATACAGTACATTGTAGTGACAATATCAATGCATACCCCTCTATAGTATTAACAGTAGAGGGCAGTGATGTGCTAGAGTAGCATTTAGTCTGCCAGACCCAAGAAGAAGAAGAAGGGGTGGATCTTGGAGTTTTTCTCACATTTTCTGATGATATAGCATTGATATGAAACAATATACTTCCGGTCTCCTATGCAGACACAGTTAGAAGGGTTGAAAACGTCATGTGGATGGATGGAAGCAGATTGCTGAATGACCAATAAATCATCTTCTACGCAGGAGAATAGATGTTTTTTTTTTTTCTTTTACCTTTTCACTGTCTTCTGAGGAGGAGCTTTTAATTTGTCGAACTCGTCTTTCTCCGAGTAGATCACCACGTTATCTGAGAGAGACAAAGAGAGAGCACGGAGGTTTAAGTTATTTTTATAAAAACCAAATGAAACAAAGCAGAAATAATAACAATACAGCGATTATATTTGCAAAATTACTTCAACACAGTGGGACGCAGAATAGCGTCTGAGGTCCAGACCTAGTTTCGAACTCAATGCATTTAGATCCAAATACAGAAGAAGAAGGAAGACAAAAGAGGACAGCTTCCTAAGGCTAAACAGATATGTACTCTGAAGGATAGACTCCGTTTGGAATGATGGATAAAACAATTATCATGACTATTAAGTTGAAATTACACTTACATCATGGACACTGATAGGGGTAGACAGCGTAATGACTGAATGCTAAAGTGGAACAAATTCTGAGTGTGTGTGTGTGTGTGTTAAAAAATCAAGCGACTGTGTCTTTCATCTCACTGCCTTATTAAGTTGGTGTCAACATGAGTGACGTCTAGCTCCGGTACAGCTCCAAGCAATGGGCTTCTATCCCATAAGCACATACCAGCCTTCCAAAACACATTCACACACACACTTACCGTAACACAGTAAATTAAAATGCATAAATGATCGTTTTAATCATTATAGAACTTTATTATGTTTTTAGCTATTACATTGTTAACTTACCCGCCTAATTGTACCATATAATGCGCTGGTGACCGCAGGTATACTAAAAGTGTGTGTGTTCTCTTGTCTACACCACATGTGAGCACTTAGTCAGTCAGTCTGGACATGAAATTGAACAGAGCATCATTGTCAGGAGAAACGGTGCCTAAAGCAACGTATGGCTTTAGCTTCAGAGCCTTCGCATTCCACCGTGATGTACTCATCATACTGCAGGTCTGTCAGCTTATACACACATAAATGAATCCAAAACGCATATACTACAAAGCATAATACAGAAACAGTATGCAAAAACCAAACAACCTGGTATGAAATGGCATTGTAGTATTGCTAATGTAAATTGCGGACACTTAAACAAATGGCGTGCGAACTGAATCAATCCAAGAGAGGATTTGGAGTAATGTAAATATGGTGGTATGTCTTCATATGCTGTGTCACTAACTGTGTTTACATGGACACTAATATTCCACCAATAATCAGAATAAACAGCCCAATCAGAAGAGAAAAAGACTGGTGGTTTAAACCTAAGTTATATAGGAAAACATTAGCAGTGTAAACATGTGATCTGATAATTTCTCTATTTTCATACGTGATTGGCAAACATGGGGGAAACATTAGATCGCGTGTGGATGGTGGCCACAAAACAACATTTATTTGTGAATTATACGTATTTGTTTTGTTTTGGGACATATGGATCGTTAACACATGGGCTATTTTTTTCCCCATTACACACTGTTGGTCCACCTTGGTCATCTTAACAATAAAAAGCGACTTTATCTCTTATTTTTCTTTCAACAGATGAGCAGAATTATTTTTCACGTCAAAAAAATTGCATTCTGGTTTAACATCTTACTGGATCTACGTCTTTGTACATGACAGTGAAGGCAGAATTTCAGATCAAAGTGATTACAGTCAGACTGAAGAAATATTGCCTGAATCGCTCTGAAATGAATAAATTATAGTTTGACTAGTGCAGATAGCATGTCTATACTGTCCAGAATGAAATTGTAAGTACAGCGTAGTTTGATTTTATCTACTATGACTGTTTTTGACTACATGGTTTTTACACAGGAAAAATTACTGAGTATTTTTTCCAGTCAAAAGTATTTTCCTCAAAAAGAGGAAATTTGGCTCTATATTGAGTTTGGAGAGCTCTACCCAAAGAGTAACTTTTACTCTTTTAGAGAGGGACCAAATGTTATCTGAGTAGAGTAAGGCTCAATCCCAATACACGCCTTGGCCCTCCCCCTCTGTTTTGTGCGTTCACGTGAAGGGGTAGTGTTGTCGCGATTCTCGATTAGACGGAGGTGAAGGGCTAAGGCAGAGGGCTGTATTGCCCTCGAAACAGAGGTTTTTAAGGACCACACTATGAACGGAGGGGTAGGAGGAATTTCCCATAATTCTGTTCGAATCATTGGCAAGATGGAGGTAAACAGAGCAAGTGTGACGAAAGAAACACACAAATGTACGGATTTTCTTTGTAAACAAGTTAATAATTTGATCAGCCGTTTAATGACATTTCAATGTGTTATAGATCGCATTTCTGCAGTTTATAGTTGATAGCTGCAAAAAGATGACCAAAGCCCACGCAACAGAGACGGTTACACCTGCTGATGGCATGGGGAATACTTTCGGAAACAAAGTTGTCGCATCTGTTTATCTCGATGACTGCTGATGACGTAACAGGTCGCAAAGGGTTGTCCCATTCCATAGGGGATTGTTTCAACCCCTACCCCTTGCAGCTCTGTTTCAAGGGGTAGTGCCAACTGTAAGGGCCAAGGGGGAGGGGTAAGGGGGAGGGCTAAGGGGTGAATTGGGATTGGGCCAAACATTTTCTAGAATTTCAGTAAATTTTACTCAGGCAAATTTCCTGTGTAGGTTCTTCATTAAAAAATATTTTTCCAACACAAAATCAATTCACCACAATCATCACTCCTCAGTGTTTTGAGGTTGAGTCTGTATCTCAGTATCCAGAGGTCTCAGTATTTTAACTGATAACTAATTTACTCTACAACTGGTGAAAAGATTGAAATTAAAATAGGGTTTTATTTTAGAATCAAGTCTTTGAGAATAGAAAGAGGGTTATCGTTGCTACATTAATGCCTGTGCTGGACAACAGCAGTATTACATATACAAACACATCTAAAAAAAAACCCAGACCTACACTGTAATATTTCACTGCCTGTAACTTTGATTATGCATTCACTGATAAATTTATGCAATGTCAGAACACCGATTTCCATCATTTTGTGGACACAGCATTGTTGAACCTAGACCTGTCCAACTGAATCAACCCCAAATCATAACCCTGCCCCCACGGGCTTGTCCTGTAGGCACTAGGCATGATGGGTAATCACTTTATCCGCCTCTCTTCATCACTCTGGAACAGGGTCAATGCGGACTAATCAGACCACATGACCCTTTTCCATTGAAATACAATCAAATCTTATTACGCACTGCATCAGTTAGGTTTCAATAGCTTGTTTCCCGAAACAGAAAAATATTATTCACTGCAGTTATTATTGAACATAAAGCTCTTACGTATTTGCTTAGTTACATCCAGGTGGGGACTGTATTTTTGGCTGGGCAGTGTATATGCATTCATACTCTGGATACCATTTATGATGGGGCACTGAGGTTTATTATATATATTTTTTATTTATTATGTAATATAAGCTCTCGCTCATTTTTGCTGTATGTTTGTGTCAGATGGTCTGGCATGTTCTCATTGACATGTTTATCTTTGGTCTGCTTTTACAGTGTCTTCAAAACTACTTCAGTCAAAAAAGCACAGGTAGTTATAGTCGTCAGTCCCAGGGTTTATTCTTATTATCTGTTCCAAAGGTCTGTGATGAACTGGGAAATAAATACTTAAATATTCTGCTGAAAGGAAAATCACCTGACTATACTCAAGCGACTGTAAATGGCTTAAAGGCAAGCATATCAAGCTGCAGATGCTTTGGCCTGGTAAAATAATAACTTCTTTGTCTTTTATTTATATTGTCGTGTCAGTTATATGATGCTTACGTTGCATGTACATATGGCTCCAACCTTATATAAACTAAAACAACTCTTGTGACTGACATGTGCGAGTAATAAAGGTTAAATAAAAATAAATACACACATAAATAGAGGGTGCTATGTGTAATTGGACAGACTGCAGTATAAATATTTAAATGAAAAAGTCTTTGTATGTTTATACAGGCTTGAGTTTGCATCTGTTTTATTTTAGATTTTCTCCAAGTTTTAAGTAATAACATCAACACATCACTCTGTATTAGAACTAATATACAACACCATAAGGATGTCACTGTCAGAGGTAACTACACTTTGATACTTTTATTAAAACCAGCATATTATGTGGGTGTGAAGACTTTTATCAGGATTCTGATCTTTGCCTGACGTACTGTATATCGGGTCTGGTTCATGTAGTCAGCCAGAATACAAATGAAAATAATGATGCTAACCACTGTGAAACCTGTAAGAATAATCTGATTAACTCCTTCGTCTCACTTGTTCTCCGTTCCTGGCGAATAAATACATACTTGTTTTCGATGTAAACATTATATTTGAAACAAAACTGGGGTACGACTAATTACCAGAAACAATATGTGAAAGTTAACAAACTCATTGCTTGTAGTGTTCATAATCGGTGATAATAATTATTAGATCACCCTTGTTTTCTTCAGTTTCTTGTTCATTTTAATGCCCGGTACAACTAAAGGTACATTTGTTTGGACAAATATAA
>JAPQRP010000016.1:31595031-31607978 GCA_037367295.1 Apogon hyalosoma | reverse complement strand
GTAAACAACTCTAGAAAATGCACGCTATAGAGAATACATGGCGACAGGCCAGCATCACTCAAGGGAGGTTACTAGTATGACGTCACGCATAGCTTGCCCTACAACGGCTGGCTGCCGAAATTTGGCAAGTGCGTGTCAACTTTAAATGCTTGTAGCGGGCGCATCGTGACACTGAGACCGCGGGAAGCAAAGGGGCTTGAATAACCCACCAAACCTGACATTTTGACATATGGTACAGCCTGATTGCTGATATTACTGCACGATGCCTTTAAGAGAGAGATTTACTCTCATTCTGCCAAAACACTGTACCAACAGAGCAGATTTGAAGAAATAGTTTTTAGGTTTCAACATGAACTGTCAGTGAAGATGGCAGGTGGGTATAATATGAGCGTTCCTATCATTACTGTAGCAGCAAAGGGTAAAGATATGAGGAAGCCGCTAAGGTGAAAAGTTTGACTCATAGAAAGAAATGTAATTGATGCCCTGAAGGCACTAAACAACGCTTGGTACAGGTATCGCCTTCAGTTATAAAGTGTCTGTGAGAAAGAGGGTGAAAGGGAGGAAATGAGGAGGCCAGTCTGTGAATGAATTTTAGCGGTTTAAAACATTTAGGAGCATGAGGAGAATCATTGAGTATTTATGTCTATAATGCATGCATGGTTATCTCATGCTTCCTTTAATCTGGAATTCATGCTCATATACGCTAAAGAAAACTCTGACTTGATAAACAGATCTGTCACAAGAACTTCTCAAGCTCTTTTTTCACTGCTGAACCTGCAGCAAAACTTTACAGCAAATGTTCAGGCCTGTTCTGCTCTGCGTTAAGCATGTATGGACTCTGCAGGAACGGCAGCTTGCATACAACTATACAGCAGATACCCACAAAAAAACACAGAGCCAACTTCACTGTCGTGCATGCATTACTGCAACAAACACACTAATGAAAAGCAGGAGGACGGAATCCAAGCCGATGACAAGCGGAGACTTAAACATTAAACTCTTTGAGTAGTGCATCCCCACGGATCTCACATATTTATGCCACTTCCTTATGAATGAAATATTGTAAGTCTGTGTGAAGCAGGAGATTCAAAACAACCAAACCAATCAACTGTTGGACGCAGCATCTCAATCTCCACAGAGAGGAAAGAGACGGGGAGCGGGTGATGGATGACGGGAAAGGGGGAATGATGAAGAAGGAGAGGAAATCTGGTGACATTTTCAAGTCCCTTATTGACTTCATGTTTTTTTTTTTAATGACAGATGTTGCATCTGCGGCTGTAATTAGGAAACGGAGGATTTAGTGTGTGTTTGCACACAAAGAGACAGGATGGATTAAGCTGAAGAACACAGGGTGGTCTAGAATTATGTTAACTTGTCTGATTTTTAAAGCAAGTGTTTCTAGACTTTGTTTCATGCATGTCTGTGTTTCATCCTTTGGTCAGAAATATGAGAAAAAAGAATTCTTGATGATCATTAGAGCAAATCCATCAGAAGAAAATGATACACACAGAGGTGAATATGACAGGGTAATTATAAATGGGGCTAACTATAGGGGTAAGTTGCTCAGATCTGTGGGAATTTTTCATGCAGCCACTTTGTTATGAATCGTCTTCCCTAGTTTTCACAAATGTTAAAATGTCTCTGCATTTTTAGCTGCGTGGGTTGGTACAAACACATTATTGTCTATAAAACAATGTGTCTCCAGGGTAAAGATTCCAGGATGTTCTGGATAAAGTCAGGTACCACAGTGGTGTGCATGTGCATGTCAGAACTAATCCTTTGACTCTGTGTGAAGTGTGAAGACAAGACGCCTTATTGTTTGTGGTCACTTTATGCAGCGTTCAGTGATGAACACTTCTGGCAAGTGGAAATCTGCAGTCAGATTAACTTCATTCTGTCAAGATCTAATTTCAGGGAGTCTTTGCAAACTGCAGTAAACCTCCCTGCTGCTTCAGTAGAGCAGCTAATTAGCAACAACCAGCATGAAGTCTGTTTCTAGGATTAGAAGTACTCACATGTTGAAAATATCATACGCTGCCGCCTGTTTAAAGGAGCTTTTTATAGTGCTTCTATTTTAATCAAAAAATACTTGAAATTATTTTGACATTAGACTAAAGATTTCAGTGTATCACATTGCAAACAACATGTACTGAGCTATCGGCCAAGACAACACTCTGGTACTCCCATAATAACAGTTTATACCACTAGAGTGAGTAGTGAGCCTCTGTAGCCTCGAGTCTTCCCTCAGACAGTCCTGTAATAACACTTTGCACCACTAGAGTGAGTCCTGAGCTTCTGAATGAATTCTAACCTCTTTTCATTTATGTTTTAATACATAGTGTGGAAGGTGGTAGAGAACTGTAAACACAACAGGAAACACTAAGCTTAATGAAACAAGAAACAATGCTTAGAGTAAAAAAAAGCCAAATTTAGAAGCTACATTTGGCTAGATGCTTTTTCCTGCCTGTATCAGCTCATTGGGCCGCTAGCAAGCAGCATTTGGAGCGTGCAGTATAAATTATTGTGAAGTCAACTGAGTCTACAAGCGACGCAACAAACTGTCAAAACTAATGAAGTTCAACATTATGTTGAGATTTTCAGTTTATCAAGATAGTCTATTTGTAAATTTGTTCCAGTGTTTTTTTGTAGATTTCCCACTAGCTTGGCAATCATGACATAATTACATGCATACATACTGATGCAGTGGCGTTTCTGGATTGACCAATCCATGTTTAGTATCACTTCCATCCTCAGTGAAGGTTGGACTAAACATAATATCTGCTAGTCCTTGATGGTCTCTGCTCTCACACAGTGGAAACACCAAAAAAGCCCCACGAGTCGAGGTAAGCCAAGCTGATATCGACAGTGGAAATGTTGGTAATGTAATTATTGACAGTATTACTGCATTTTCTCTGTTTGTTGTTTTATTCATACATGGCTGAGACCAAAATGTGGCTGTTCTGTCCATTCTAAACCACTACCAACACAAACCGTATAGGAACAAAGCATGCTGATTTCCACCATTTATGGTCTCAGTATGGTACTTTTCTTGCTAAAGCTTTAATGTAAACTATTGGCTGATGGAGCATGTGAAAATTATAGTTATTATATAGTTATAGTTATAGTTAAAAATAGGACCAATGGCACTGTATCTCATGATCTATCAAGCAACAACTTGAATTTGTGAGGTTGTCAGGTTCTGCTGCTGTGTTAGAGTCCTGTGGTCTTGATGCAGGAGATCAAGTTTCCAGTAGAAGTGGGTGGTACTTTCACTTGAGAATAACCCAACAAATTAAAATGAAAGTGCCTATATGACTTCTATCAGTGCTAGACATTACCCCAAGGAAGCTACATAAAAATGTATGAATCCGACCAGTAGTTTTGGAGAAGAATATTGTTGTGACCTTGAGTTTGGCCTTCAAGGTCATTGAAGGTCAAAGGTCATGGACCCAAATGAAAGTCCATATATGACTTCATACCAGTGTTTATTAATAACTATATTGGTATCTCTAATCATTTCCATGTTATAAGACATCAAAATATGGCGCATAATAAGGCAAATTTTCAATATTTCAAAAATTTGTCAAAAAAATACAAAAATCAAAACATGTCAAAACTGCGAACAAAATGTTTCTAGACATTATCCCAAGGAAGCTACATCTAAAATTTGAAATGAATCCAACCAGCAATTTCGTCACAGAAAATATTTGAAGAAATTGCTGACGAGGACAACAAAGACGAAGATGACGACGAAGACGATTCACGATAGCTCATGGCCTAACAGCTGGTGAGCTAAAAACTACGACACAGATAAGCCTAATTTTTGAGCATGGCTACTACTGCCCTCTACTATTGTTAGTTGGGATTAATTTCTTAAATCTCCAATGAACTTTGAGGCAGTTGTGTTCTCGTTTACCCAGGTAAACAGGGTCCACACTCAGCATCACTCTCTGGCGTTCCTGGTATGAGCACGGTGGCTCTGTAGAGGGCGTCGCAGTCCTTGTGGCGTCTGCAGATCTCATACTTCCCTTTAGAATATTTCCCCTGTGGGCACGGCACACAGGCAAAGTCCTCATCCTTCACACCGTAGCCACAAGTCTGCAAAAACACACACACAGAAGCATATTTTCATTGTCTGACCAACATTTTGTTTGTCTTTTTTTTATGCTAACACAGCACAACGGATATATTATGTTATTGAATTAACTCTTCACAGTTAATGAGTTGAGAAAAAAAAAAACAAAAAAACACACCACACACACACTCACAAGCACGCATCTGTTTCCATCCTTGTCCTTTGTAAATCTGGCATTACTGTTCTAAGATGACAAAAGAGAAATCTGATTGGTCACAGAAGTCCATGTGTTTGTGTGTGTAGCGTTCTGTGCCTGGTAGTGTTTAAGAAGATGACCAACTCATCATTCTGTCTTCTAGCATTGATCTCCTCCCTTCACCGCATGTTAATTCCTCACAGCGGGGAGGCCGAACAACAGGCCACACACACACACACACACACACACACACATATATACTGTACATACAAAAACACTGTCTCTTTCATCTTTCATTTCTCTCGTTCTTTCATCTGTCTATTAAAACAAGCCTATGCTACAGTCTACAGCTCTGGGCTACAGCAGACTGACTCTTCAGGAAATCTAATATTCCTCCCTTCTGTTTGACGTCCATAAGCCTCAGCGCGATGGTTTGATATTAAACTGTGCTGCGAGTTATCAGCAAGATCTTGTCGCGTTGGGTTAAAGCTATCGTTGGATCTTTCGTCGTCGGTAACCCTGACTCTGCTCCTGTTCGTTCACACAGAGCAGTTCCAGACCAGCTGAAAGCGTCTTTCTTTTCAAAGCTAGTTTAGCTTCTGTCATATCATATATCTCCAAATTAGGGAAGTAACTAAAACCTGGAACCATCAGGAAATTTGATTCGAGCACTAGTGTACTTTTTTTGTTTTCATAGCTTGGATTGGTCCTCAAACCTAAACAGACACCAGTGACTAAAAGCATCGACAGATCTAGAATGTTTAGTAACTATCGATACATTGAATACTGCAGTTTCTTAGCTTTTCAGTGGCATCATTTATGACCCATTTGGTCATAAATGGGACAGTGGTTGACAGTGGTTGTAGATGCTTGTTTGTGTTCGGTTAATGATGTATTTGGCAAAAAAAAAAAAAAAAAGCACTTTTCTCTGTATTGCTAATGATAACCTTTGAGTTTACGCTGAGCTTTTATGAACATCTGCATCATCTGTAAATTTAATACAAGAAAATGCGTGATTTTCTTTCAGAAACTGCAAAATGTGGAGGATAATATTATGGTAAATGTTGCTTAATCACTTAGGAAAGGTTGAATATAGAGAAAATGTAGAGACAATAGCTCTAGTTCTGGTGCTTTTTAAGGGTTAAGGAGTAAAAGAGAGGTGACATGCAACAAAGAACACGCAGCGCACATCTAAAACATGAAGTTACCGCAGGGACTTTTCTCTTAATGTCCTGCAGCTTCCCAATCCATGACCCAATTTTTCATGTTTTCCTCACCTCACCATCACTTTCATCACTCAATAAAAGTTGGGAAATAGGAAATATTAGTCTGACATCAGTGTTTATCTTCATGTAAACTACGTGGGGAATGTAAACCTAGCCATCGGCACAATCTGGACACAAGATGCACATTGGGGGGGGCAGAATGTCTTCGTCGCTGTGTGATGTGTCATGTAGCGTCTGGATGTGTGTGTGTGTGTGTGTGTGTGTGTGTGTGTGTGTGTGTGTGTGTGTGTGTGTGTGTGTGTGTGTGGGCACATGCTCAGTTCCAAAGTCTCTGAAGATCAGGAACCCTATGGTTATCCCAAGATTAAAAGGGTGTCAACACACACACTTTGAGGGAAAGCTCTGGGGAATAGAATAACACATGAATTACAGGCTGAAGCACCCAGGGGATCAGACAGGCAGGAGAAAGTGCAAAGGGGGCTCTCATCTCACTGATTTAAACTCGTTTCATCACGTCTCCTTTGCTCACAAATGGCTGAATTACCCTTTATGACAGAGCTCTGTGCTTATCAAACTGAGCTGGTCATTGTCGTGTGTACCGCAGAAACAGATGAGTGGGTCACTTGATGTTAAACCACCACACATTACTGCGAAGCGTACTAACAGGTTGTGGTCTGGAGAGAACGAGCCATGTTTTGTGTACTGGATTCTAGTGTTGAACGTCAACTATGTTGTTTTATATAGGTATTAAAGATGGAAATTAACCTTAGCTATAATCTTGCATATTGACACATACTCTGTTTATCAATATGCACTGTCCCTTTGGAAAAAAAAAAACTTCAAAACTGGACACCAACAAAAAAAAAAAAAAAAAGTAAAGAAAGGGAGTGTTGTGATGAACCTATGGACTGTAATTTATCTTGAAATCTGAGAAGAAATTATAGTATTGCAAGTATATTGTTTAGTATATTGTTCAGTATATATTCAGCAGTTGTTTTCTTATAATCTGTTTCATTTATAAGGACTAAGTAGGATTATTTTGTTTTGTTGCATATTTGCAATAAGCTAAACTAAACTGAGTATAGTTGTCATTTGACCCCAAGAAGAAGCAGATTTTTACTCTATACCTACAGGAATCGTCCGCTATAAAAATTAAATAAAAAGCAAAACTGAAATCTAGGCATTGAAAATAAAAGTGGATTCATAAAGCGAGAAAATCAAAGTGTCAGAGAGAGGAACTATAACTCATTTCGTTCACCCTTAAATGCATCTGTCTCCCTGAGGAGGGTGTGGCACCCTGAGGTGCCCACTGAAGCGTTTCTCTTGACTCTGTTTTCTTTGGCTGACGGCAGACTGACTGACGGGGGCTAAATCACTACGTGACTACCGCAAGTCATTCACTGTAATGCATACCTTCCCATCCAAGTCAATGAGAGCAATAAAGCAGAAGAAATTGTTCATTTGGATTGAGGCACTCTTCACTGTGCAGCAATGCGAGCACTTGTGCGTGTGTTGTGGGTGGTCTGACCAAAATCAATCATGATGATAAGGTCAGTTGTTGCCGCTGTTTACAAGCTCTGGATGATTATAGCTTGATACTGAAGTGCAAGACTATATTTTTTTTATATTTATCTTCTACTCAGCTGATTCACAAATCAGGTTTCTGGCTCGCGGTACTAGTCAGTGTGTGTTTTTGTGTTTTGTCTCACCATATGTGGCTCTTGTCCCGGTTGGCACTGAGGGCAGGCCTGGCAGCTGTTACTGGTCTGGTTGAAAAATTCATACTCTCCACAGCTGGAATACTCTGCACTAGCAAACATACAACACACCTGGAGGACAGAGAAAGAACAAAAGAGGAGGCAGTGAGCGACACAGAAATACCACGACTCCTGCCAGAGCTGCACAAACTGCTGAAAAAGCCTTTATTACAGACAGTATTACAGTGCCTGCACAGGAAGGAAAATGCAGAGACTGTTGATCAATATGAAAATGTCTATATTTCCAGCTTAAACAACCATAAATTCCCATAAAATGTACAGAAACTTCTTTTTTTTTTAATGTCTAAACTTTCATTATCACCTTTAAGGGATTTGCTGTTATATTATTGTGCAGACAGACATGAACTGGATTAATCAAGTAGCTATAACTTCTGCATAACATATAGATAATACTGATGACAAAAGTTACACTAAATATGTCAACATTCTCACAGTCCTTCTACCAATATATAAGGTTTTTATCCTGTTATATTTTATGTATTTAGAAATGTAAACATCTATTTTGAAGCCCAATGTATTATTTGTAATTTCAGTTTTCCATAGTATTAAAGGTTAGAGTAATAAAAAATAAATACAAGTACAAATATAAAGTAAAGTACGAAATAAATAAAACAATAGAATCACTCAAAAACTAGCTCTGTTTTATCATTGTAAGTATCATTTCTTCAGTGTTGAGAATTTTGAAAAATCATTTATACAGATAGAAATTAGTACTGTTGCTACAGTCTGGTATATTTACAACTGCAATTGCTGTAGATGTTCATTAATATGCACCGTCCCTAATAAATAAATAAATAAAATATAAAGTGTTGCATAGGTTTGTCACAAATTTATTAAATCAGAGAAAGGCATCGTAATTTTTGGAAATTGTATAATCAAAATAGTCGACGTCACTAGTTGATTCATTATGACAACCATTTACATGTGCCCTTGATCTGATCCAGAACAAGAATAATAAAAAAAACAAAACAAAAAAAAAACAAAACTGACTACTTTAAGGGTGAACCATAAAAATACTATTTCAGTTTTGTTTTTTGTTTTTTTTTTTTCCCTTAACAATGCTCTGGTCTCTTGTTTGCTCCACACAGAAAATGCAGAACTTGGGCAGAAACAGTGCCATAAACATTAGTTCCACATCTCAGTGAAATAAAACATAAGTCTCCAAGATGTTAAATATAAATCTAAATATAATTACCATTTGACAAAAGAAAAATGATCTCAATTTTCTTCCATGCGATGGATTATTAATGAGTTAAATCAACTTTTTTCCACATGAACTGAAGACAAAACAAGCTTCTAAACTAGCCTCTCGTGACTAAAATCATGTCATATTCGACTGTAGAAACACTTTCACAGCTATTATATTACAAGAGACAAATACATTGCATTGGTGAATACTTTTTGATCAAGAAAGATGTCCAGAAGAATAATCCTAATTTTGTGATGTAGGCACTTTTCAGACTATATGTTCCACCTTATGTACATCCTAATATAAAACACAGATGCATCAGTTAGATTAACCATAGTGTCAATCATGGTTAGTGGATTTTGGAATAACAATAAAGGATTCTGCTACAGATCCCATTCATCTGAAACACTGGACTCAAGATTTGTGCTCAGTTTGAACCTTTTGTATAACATACTGTCCTTTTCTTTTCATATTTGTGTGTTGTTTCCTATAATGCTCTGTTTTTTTTGTTTGTTTTTGGTTTTTTTTACCCGCCAACGGACTACGGATGTAAATTAGCAATTTCTGCTACAATCTGCCATGTTTACATCTGGTATTACATGGATGTTCATCAGTGTGCATTGTCTCCATTAAATAAACAAAGTAAAGTAAATCATCAGTCAGCATGTGCGTGTGTTTGTGTGTCTGTGCATCACATTGTGTGCACTGTGTCATTGTGGCTCGCTGTAATCAGTAGCAGCTGATATTTATAGCTTTACCAGCACACTTTGTGCTCTTCCACATAAACTAACTGACTTTTAAATATGATTTGCAGTCCGGGAAATAACGGAGGCAAAGGAAATGAGTGCATGACTAACTCTCTCCATCTTTTTGTTGTTTTAATACCATCTCCCTCTGTTTTTCTATTCCTCATAGTCATCTCACGACAGCGAACACAGGACACAGTCTGGATAAATATGCATATGTGCACAGGATGTTTTGCTTGGATTTACATATCAACATACACTTTAGACTTGGCTTTTTTAATCTGTGATTGTTGTAATAACAGTTTGTCAGTTATTTAAATACACAGTATGTAATTTTTAACACTAGGGGTCTCTCAATCTTGTGAAGTAGCAAGGGATCATGGGAACTGTTGTATACTGAAATCTGTTTAATGTGACACAGATAGAAATCATGTTTGCAGATTGGGTAATATGTTAAAGTTTTATCTATTCATTCTTTTTTTAACTGATTTTTTATTATTTGACATACACACATAAACACACATCCAACAAACACTGAGGATTCATTCTAATGGAATTCTAAGTAACATCACCCAGTGTTTTTGTTTTGTTTTCATTAAACTAGGAATAAAACTTGTTGAGATTAAAACATCTCTTTGGCTTTCATGTATTTATTTATTTTATATTTACTATTTCTATTTATCTAGAAAATCCTCAATTTTACGTTAATTACTTTTAGGTATGTATTTTCTGTGTGTGTGGATTTGTATTTTTCTACCAGGATTGGGGTCATGTTATTTCTTTGCTCATTTGCTAAAGAAAATAAAGGGAAAAAAATAAATCTCTTTTGCATGAGTGTCCTGGCCAAGACAGCCGCAGCAGGAGTTACAGAAAAAAGAAATCACAGCTATGCCTCCACACTAAAAATATACTTTAAACACATAATAAAACTCAGGTGATATGACACTGATATGACAGGCGACCACGTGAACACGTGGTTACACCGTGTACAATGATGGTTTTCTCTGAACTAGAAGGTTGTTGAAACATTTCAGAGAATTGCTGATTAATTCATTCATGTCAAAGTAAGTATGTTGTAATTTTAATCCTCACACAAATCAAAAAGTGGGACTTAATAGTGATGAAAGCTCATGTCCTTTAAGTGTGCCCATTAAAAAGAAGATGAACTGAGTATTTTTGAAGAGTTTAATGGGAAAAATATTGAATGGTTTTGTAGTTCTGTTCTGAAAATGAAATGATGACAAATGCCAACAACAGGCACATTGGTAAAAGGTACCACTTCAACACATAACAGATCGACTGTAGTGAGTTTGGTGCAAACATGCTGAATGATTCCCCTATTATACTTGGAAATACTCTTGCATAGTCAGATTTTGGACTTCACTGGTACTGTAGACAGATCTGGGACCATCCATTGGATGAGGTCAAGGGCGTCACGGATGGACCGCCCACTACTTTTTGATTCATAACTTTTGAACCAGACAAGTTTAAGACAAATGTTGCACATCATTGTAAAGGTCTAAATGCCATCTTAAACAGACTCAAAGGGAAATATTTAGTTTCAAATAGTTTAAAATGAAAAATATCAAAAACTACTGCGTCACGGATGGACAAAAAATGTACGTCTATTTTTTGCAAGAATTACAAAGTTCTCAAAAGTGATGTTTCTCTAACATTTTCATCCTTAAATGTATTCAGTGTATTCCTTAAACCCTCTATTTTACAACCTAATTATTGGTTAGAGGGAAAAAAAATTGATCTTACCTAAATAGTACAAGTTTTCAAAAATGGAAGCGTCACGGACGGACAACAAAAGTAAATATCAAATTAAACATTTTTTTTATTTCAAATATCAATATCATATACAATTTTTTTTACAATATTTACAACATACAAATAATATTAACATTATATTCAAAAGTATTTTGCATAGATATATGCATTTATTAATTTGAAACACTGTGTGTTTAGAATATGACATAAACAATATAATAGTCAGATACCAGTGTATTTGGAATAAATTTAGTTTATTTATAAGAGTTTATAAAATGAACCCAGACTGATGACATAAAACTTTGTCACTTTCCACACTCATAAAACTCCTCAATTTTTTTTTTCACAATTTTTTTTCTCCTTTCAAAATACATTTTCCTGAAAAATACAAGTAATTGCCTACCAAAAAATATAAATTTGGCGTAGATTATTGTAATTTATTTATTTATTTATTTATTTATTTTTACCAGATGTTAACCTTCCCTTGACTGCGCTCCATCATAGCACTGGAGTGAGAGTACACGTTCTCAGGTTGTTTGACTGGTTCTTGGTTGGTGCTGGGAGTAGGATGTTGCAAAAAAACAGTGTCAGGAAAGAAGTTGATTGGTGGAACATCTGCACATGAGCAAGCATGTTGTACAAAAGAAAACACCACGTGTCTTTGTCAAAACTTCATTTTCAGGATGTAGTTGCAGTTTGGAGGTTGTTGTTCTTGCACATAGCGAGACGGCCTTTAAAAGCTATAACACAAATAAAGGAAGGAAGTAGAAGGACAAGTCGAATGCCCCTGTGTGATAGAAATATTCCAGCCTTGCAGTAAACCAGACTATTTCAGAAACTCCAAACATGGTTGCGATTATTCTAGTGCCAAGTTGCTAAATTGAAAAGCCACCGTAGCAAATTCATGACTCTAGCAAGTTCGGTGGTTTTCTGGATCGACAAATGTAAACAGCACATTCCATCTGTAGTTTAATTGGCTTATAGACAGGTGAAGACCCGCCCCTTCCGTTATGCTAATATATTACACATCTGACAATTTTACAAGCCAAGAAAGTCATGGTTTATTGCAAAAATAGTAAAAAAAAAAAAAAAAAAGTTTATGCTGAACAGCTCAATGGACTGCCTCTCTCATTGCACGTGAAACACATCATGCACACCAAAGCAGCCGGTGACTTGGCACATTTTACCTTAATCTTCGAGAGCGAGGTGAAGAAATATTAAAAGGAGTGAAAATCACTACAAGTCTGGTCATGTTGATGCTGCAGAGACACCTTCAGCAACTCTGAACACATCATGGAGAGAGACAGGACTTGGATAACGTCACCTCCACGACTTCCTTCCTGTCTATATTTACATATTTTCACAGTCTGTTACTGCAACAGTTTTCACACAAACTGCTACTTTCTTGACTTAAAATGATGTTATACACTGACAAATATGATATGTGCGAATGATGGAATCCCTCAAATGGGGAAAAAAAAAATTCTAACTAACTAAAATATCTTACTCACCTTTGATTGTAATACATGTTTTTTTTTTTTCTGAAATACGGTCCTGTATTGCTCAACCAGAAAGTGCAGGACCTTAGCTCTTTTTTTATAATCTGGTCTAGAGAAACCAGTTGTTATTGTTGATAATGATCTTATTTCACACCCTCATGCAGGTAGTTTGGAACCAACCACACTACGAATCTCCTATTACTTCTATATTTACATTACAGTGTATTTCCACATTTAACAGCAAGTTTAACCTTAAAAACCCAGTGCAACTTTTATGGCAGCTCTTCTCTCTTTTTTAACCTTTCTTAAGTGATTTATCATGATTTATTATGACATTACCCTACAGTTGTGCTTGTAAGTTTACATACCCCAGCAGAATTTCTGATTGTTTGTCCATTTTTCAGAGAATATGAATGATAATACAAAAACTTTTCTTTCACTCGTGGTTAGTGGTTTGGTGAAGCC
>JAPQRP010000016.1:31567475-31578670 GCA_037367295.1 Apogon hyalosoma | reverse complement strand
TATCTATATCTATATGCACACACAAACACAAACACTTAAATATATACATATAAAGTATATAGGCAATAAATAAGCTAAGTTGGCTTCTGAGAGGAAAACAGGCCCAACTGTGCAAGTCCTGATGTGTGTTTGTGAGTGTGTTGCTGCTGAAGAGATAAAAGGGTAGCACTTTTTTTAAGTCAGGAAATGAAGATCTGCCAAATGGCTATGGACCCCCTCTAGGCTACTCATTATGGGGTTAAAGTGATGCGCACACACACACACATACGTAGACGTACACACTCGCCGCAGTGTTTGAAGACTCTCTCTGTCTTCTGACACTCTCTTCTACCTCTTTCAACCCTCTGTCTGTCTCTTTAACCCCACCTCTCTCTGTCGGGGCAGGTTTGAGATGAAAGTCAGCCCGAGTTTTTTGCCCCCAGAGGGTATTAATCTTCTAACGACCACATAATCTCAGATAAATAACCTTTCTGTCTTTAGCTGTGTCATTACCGAGTAGAGTCAGTGCAGCTCTTTGGGGTATAGTGATCTCACTAAGCAGGTCCCAAAAATAAATTTTAAACAGGTTGCTGCTGAAAAAGAAAAAAAAAAAAAATCAGTGGAGTTAAAGGTGGACTTTAGAAACTTGAATTATTGTGTGGCGTGTTCAGATGCCTCTCTTCCTCCTGTCCTTCATCAGCCCCCTCCTCCTCCTCCTCCTCCTGTTTTCCATTTAGTCGCATTTGATCGTGCTTTTTTTTTTTATGTCAGCACATGAAACCCAATCTGAAATTCCGCATAACTATGGGAAGACAATTTATTCTACTTCATTCAAAAAAATGCACAATAGCAAAACCCGCGGACCTCAAAAATGTGTTCAATGCAATTTAACAAGACCTAAAATAAGACGTCTTCCATCAAAGCTTCCTGGCCCAAAGTGACAAGTATAATGCCCCGGTATTGGTGAGAGTCCAGAGCGGAGTTTCAAAGAAGAATTAAGTCTGTATTGATATAAATGCAGCAAAATGTGACAGCCAAATTTGATAGATTAAGCTAAAAGTCATTACGGGCCCTGTAGGTGAAAGGAGGAGTCGCCATATGGAAATTCCCATAGAACAGCTCACAAAAACACACGTACGTCAAGCAGACATTGTCTATGCTCTTCCTTGTTTTTTGGCAGCCACTAAGGGTGCCCTCCCAAAACTGCCAGACAATGTCTTACTATTCATCCAACCGCTGTCAGCATCTACTGAAAAACAGAGGTAACACTAAACACTATAAAACACACACACACACATACACAGCCTCAAGACAAAAAAATGAGCTGTTATGGACGTGGGTGATTAGTAACAGGAGCTATTTGTCATTAGTTACAAACATGGCACCACAGTGATAATGACAAAAAGGCCTTCAGTAACAGGGTGGTTCCCATATGTGAAGCCAAACCCACTTCATAGTTTTATTGTATGTGAACATGTTAACAGTATTTTTTTTTTTTTTTGTCCTTTAGGGTGTATTTATTTTTTAACAGGAAGTTCAAGACCTGCAAAATGAGAGCAAAATAGGTTGATTTACCATTTCTGATCAATGTCCAGGGGACATCCATCCATCCATCCATCCCCTGTTTGGACATGCCTGAAACACCTCACTATGAAGGCGTCCATTTGTGACACATTTCAGTTAAAGCAGAAAATAGAAATAATATGGATGGAAGTAAAGGACAGATACAGAATTCCATGTTAAACTGGAAGAATGTGTGGTATTCACTGAGTATGAGCTGCCTATGAACATAAATAATACTAAATTAAGGGGTCAGACTATAAAAATCCCCCTGTTCACACGGCAGGTGTGTTTTCCATTCCTTCAAACAGTCAGGTCCGTATGTATTTGGACAATGAAACAAATTGTGTAACTTTGCCTTTGTACGCCACCACAATAGATCTGAATTCAAACAGTCAAAGTGTGATTGAAGTGTGGGCTTTCAGTTTTAATTCAAAGGGTTTAACAAAAATGTTGCATTAACTCTTTAGGAATTAGAACCATTTTAGTCAGTAGTAATTGGACATCTGACTGACAAGCAGCTTCATGTCCACATCCTGTTCACGTTATTCTTTGCCAAATGAAGCAGAAAAAAATGTCTCGGGTAGATTCCAAATGTTGAATTTGCATTTGATAGCTGTGTTGGAAATCAGATCATACTTACGGACCTGAATGAGTGAAATTTTCTAAGGCAGCATAAGTTAGTGAGTTTACAAGCAGGGGTAGTAGTAGGACTAGAAATCAGATCAAACAGCCTGACACAGTTACATTTATTACAACTCATGTGATAAATCCACCTTCTACAACCTTTGATTTGATCCTCAGTGAAGTTGTTTCTGCTGTTTTTCAGCGTATTGACTCTCTATGTCAAATAAAGCTGCCATGTAAGTCAATCCGCGGATTTAGCCACTCACTTTGATGTCGGATACGCCAAGAAACCAACATTTGCCATTATAAGACATCTGTTTTCAAGTCAGGAGCAACATTTCATGAAAGTCCTTTTTTTTTAACGTTTCTTGGCTTTCTTTTATTGTTCTTTCACTCAACTGTATCTGATATCTTTTAGAATACTATTAACTTAAACATTAAGCCTCTGTTTTCCCAAGTCCCATCAATGTCATTCTATTTTTTTCAATTAATTGCCTCCTTAAGGAAAAAAAATTCCAGTCTCTCTCCGTTTTCTACCTTTATGTCATTCCGTACCATTACCATCGACTGTGTGGGAAATGGCTTTTCACCATCAGTGTTTAACCTCATAATGGATATTCATTACGCCCGTTGATAATGACTTCCTGCCTGATTAACTAATAGGCCAATCAGTGGCCAGGGAACTCAGCCAGAGAGAAAACCAGACGAACACAAAGAATGTACTTACAGGATGGTTTGTGGGCTCTTCCATAGCACTTAATTTCTGATGACAATTAAAAAAAGGAAAGGGATTTCTGTCATCCTGGTTTGGGGTTTTTCTACATGGAAAATGTGGTTTCCATTAAAATAATTCAACTGTTTCTCTTCTTTCATTATTTTTTTTTTTTTTTTGCTTTCAAACTCTTTTGTTGTCCTGTTAGCCGCCTTTTCAATCGGATGGTACGAAAAAACATTCGACGACTTGTCATTCAGTTTAACGCTGATTTGAAGGAATGCGAAGATTCTCGATTTTGCAAATTTCTGTGCAGCCGGAAAAAAAAAACTGGAATGTGGTGTTTTGATGTTAAAAACACTCAGATTAACATATTCCCAAACTACCAGACTGTTACACCGAGAAAAATAAATATACTAGAGCACTTAATAAATCTTCTTTAAAGGCTGCGTTCACCAAATATTAGCAGACAAACTGAACAATAAAATATTTCCAGAATAAAAGTAATGACTTCATTAAACTTCAACAAAATTTGGATCACTAATAAAGAAAAAATAACTCTAAAGTGCCTTGTTGGTTGTAGCATAAGTTACAGTGTTGGGCCAAAAACTCAAATTCTATTCTGTTCTGTTCTATTCTATTCTATTCTATAATTTCTGAGCGAATGGATTTTACTTGAGCTCTCACATTAGAATACATTCACTTCTCAGACTCTTTCTAATCTCAGATTTATAAATCTATCACGTAAATATGTAAACCCATGTTTATTTACATGTATTTAACTTTATCCTATACCTTCAAAACATTAGCCAACCAGCACTTCTGTCATCTGTTTTCCAGTTTATGTTATCTGTGAGTGATTACTAATAGTACTAATATATTTGTATTATACAAACATATAAAATATATTAGTCATTTATCATATATTAGCAAGTGAAATTTAATACAATACATTATTAAATATCTATCTATCTATCTATTGTTTATTCGTTTAAGGTCAGTTTTTTGTTTATTTCACTGGAGATCCTCTGCTTTTTATGTGTATAGCAGTGAAAAATTGTGAAAAATAACAATCGCACTAAGAATCGCTGAGATTTTTATTTATTTATTTATTTATTTTGTGTGGTTAGTTTGATGTTAAGCTCCAGATGTATTGATTCATGACTTTAAGTTTAATTTTCAGTAATTCAGTTTTATTGCCTGCTGGATTTATGTGTTTATGTATGTATTACTTTGGCTCAGATGTTCATCAGTTGTCTAACTTCAAACAAAAATAGTAGATTTCCAACAGTGTCAAACTTTTTTCCCAGTATCAGCCAATGAATCAGCCTCCACTAACAGTCTTTTAATAACTGATTAAAGACATATAACTTCTGATGTAACGCTGTAAAGGTAGACAAAGTGCTGTATATATAAGGAAGTATTTGACTCCATTCATTAACTAACCCTCCCATAAACACACACTTACCAAGATCCCTCTGGCCATAAACAAGTTCCAGAATTAATCAATGCTTCACTACTGAGCTCCGTCTCTAAAAAAGCCAATTATTTTATCCCTTTACAGACCGGCAACTCAACCTGCCAAGTCCATATGAGATGTTAAACACATGTTACTCATTCAGGCTGCCTTGAACTGTGCCTGGTTGTGTGTATGTGTGTGTAAGTGTGTGTGCCAGCACCTCAAGTCTTACTGTTTTCAATCCAACAAAACATCAAGTATATCAGACTCACCATCTCTGAGTCCCTGACGGAGGAGATGGTCATCATCAGTGACACTAAACATAATGCACGTCTCTGTCTAAAATAAAATTCTGCTGCTATAAAACAAAACGTGCGTCATTTCCCGTCGATATTCCGTGAACCGTGGCGCGTGGTGTATAATTTTAACAAGTTTCCACTTCATTAGGCCAGCACATGTCTGTACAGAGCGGATGATACTTCACCTACTAAACAAACAGTAATTAAAACAAGCGTAATAATAATAATGAACGTTCTAATATATAAATGCAATCCATTATTAAATGTAATAATACAAAAAAAAGCATATTTTTGGACTGTGTCACTCACATTGTGGATTTTCTCTTCATCATATTATTGTAAGATGTCATTTCAACCATTTTCAGTCCTTGAAAAAGTCGCTCCGAAAAGAAAAAACACATTTTTGCACATAATTACGACTTTACATCTGATAACTGCTACTGTTCTGTTGCTCTTGGCTGAAATCAAAGACCTCAAATTTCAAGAAGCGCACATGAATAACGCACTCTAGAACTAATACACACTGATTTGTGATTCATGAGACTGTTAATCGCCTACTTGTGTTTTCAAAAGGTTTACAGTATGTCTGAAAGAGGCAAAACACACCTCAATTAAAGCGCTGATGTCCAGTTTTGATAATAAGTGTGCGCTCTAGAAACACCTAATGGCTAATCAGCTGTCAGTCTGTGATTTAAGATCTATAAGTGCCCCTGCTGCGTGTTTTTTTTTTCTGAAGACAGTTATGAAGAAAGAATGTGCTGCTGGCATTTTTTTTTTTCTTCCTTTCTATGATTTGGAGGCAGCTGGGGTACAAAAAGAGGGCCGGCGATGCTGCTGTCAATCAAATCAGACCAACCGCTTTCACCTTCAGCTGAGTCAAACTCAACAAAACTCACTGATTGAAAAACAGCTAACACACAGCCAGACGGCACAAAGTCAGCGCCACGCTCATTAATCACTACAATGGGCTAACACTACCATACTGCACTTTTTTCCCTCACCGTTCTCCTCAGACTCCTTCTCTGATCAGGTTTTTATCAGCACTGAAGGAAGTCAACGTCTATCACGGTTCAGAACTAAATGAGCCAGATGTAAATAAGTCTAATTTGCCGACTTGATTACCGTCTAAGTTTGATGTGAAAATAAACCCATGATTAAAGTGATCCGCTTATGGTGTTACAGCTTTTCGGAGACAGACGCAAACCTCAAGCAGCTGGCCCTCATCTCCTGACTGAATATCCATTTACTCCAATCCTACCCCACTGCAGTGTTAGGGCTTATCAGTGTGAACTGTATTTTAGCAGGAGTGTCAAAACATTCTGTGTAGCAGTGCAAAATGATTTCACTTGAATAAACTACCTTGAAATCAGACTCAGAAACTAAAAAGCCTGTGCAGACTTCACGGTTCGAATGTCATGTGCAGGAAAAGATTGATTCCCCTGTAGCACGGATGTCAAACATACGGCCCGTGGGCCAAAACTGGCCAGCCAAAGGGTCTAATCTGGCCCCTGGGATAAATTTGTGAAATGCAAAAGTTACACTGAAAATATTAAAGCAACGTATGACTTTCATCACAAATTTATTTTCAAACAAAGAGAAAAATTTGGGGTCGTTATTATTTATAGGTTATTATGATAGTATTTTACTGACTGACCCACTTGAGATTGAATTGGGCTGAATGTGGCACCTGAACTAAAATGACTGTTAAAGCAGCGTATAACTTTCACTGCAAATCTTTTTTTAAATTCGTAAAACCCCAGTGATAGCCTAATGATCACGAATCCATTAGCCTTTCCGTACTTACTAGACTAGATAAGCTTTTGCTTCTTTCTGTTTCTTCTCAAACTGCGTTTTTGAGTTTATATGTACATTTATGCTAAATGTATGTTATTGTTACCTTTTCTGTGATTAATGATCAACATATGTAATTGACTTGTTCACTTTACTTTAATTATTATTATTATTATTCTTTATTATTATTATTTTGGTTTGAGATAAATAAATAAACTAAAAACTAAACTAACTAAACTACTTACACACCTGAACCACTTCCCTCGTGGTGAACAACTTCAAAAATGACAACATCATAAACACAGTCCACTTGTTTACGTAACAAACCGAAACGTCACTCGGAAATTTTGTTGCGAACTGCATTGTGGGAATAGGAATTCCACACAGTGCTGAACCCAAATGTGGCCTTTACCTCCATCCACTGACTAGACTCATTCTTTAAAACAACCCTGGTGGACTGAATAATGCTACGTGGTAATGATCTGACTCGTTTTTTTGCCGAATCTGTGAGAAACCGCTTTCGCTTCCCACAATGCACTTCTGCTGAAAAATTTCCAAAAAAAGGCCCGAGTGATGTTTTGGTTTGTTATATAAACAAGTGGACTGCGTTTACGATGGAGTCATCTTCAAAGTTATTCACCGCGAGGGAAATGATTCAGGTGTGTATTCACGGAAAGACTAAAGGATTAGAGATAATTAAGCTATCACTGGGGTTTTACAAATTTGAAAAAAAAATTATTGTGATCAAAGTCATACGCCACTCTAACAGTCATTTTAGTTCAAGTTCCACATTCAGCCCAATTCAATCTCAGGTGGGTCAGTCAGTAAAATACTATCATAATAATCTATAAATAATGACAACCCCATTGTTTTGTCTTTGGTTTAGTGTAAAAGTAAAATAACATGAAAATATTGACATTTACAAACTATTCTTTCACAAAAAAATGTGAATAACCTGAACAATTATGAACAACTTGAAATGTCTTAAGAGAAGTAAGTGCAATTTTAACAATATTCTGCCTGTTACTAAATGTTTTGTGTATTCGTAGATGCACTGTGATTTGCAAGTTATAATGCACATGTGTAAATGAGAAGATGAGGCATAAAATTGTTAAAATTGCACTTCTTTTTCTTAAGAAATTTCAATTTGCCCCCGTGACCCTAGTGAGGATAAAGCGGGTTCAGAAAATGAATGAACGAATTTCAATTTGTTCATAGCTGTTCACGTTATTCACATTGTTTAAACGATAATTTGTACATGTAAACATTTTCATGAAGCAATTTGACTTTTTTCACTCTAAAACATAGAGAAAAGTTTGGATTTGACATTATTTATCATCGTATATTATCTTCTTATTATTTTACTGTTCCGGTCCCCTTCAGATCATGTTTTGCTGTATGTGGCCCCTGAACTAAAATGAGTTTGACAGCCCTGCCCTATAGTATAAGCAATGAACGCAGTCAGCTGGTTTTGACTGTACACCAAAAGATACCAGTAAACTCCCCCAATACTAATAATAATACTAATAATAACACTCAGTTATCCTGTTTGCTGAAAGATACGTGTGAATGTGTGTGTTTATATGTGATATTTCTTCATCTCTCTTCATCTTTTGATTGCTTTAATTACAGACTTGCTGTCAGCTTCCCACTCGGCTCACAGGAAAAACAAACTCTTACGGCACATGAAAGGAAGTCGCACGCGTCCGCACACACGTACGCACACACAATACACTCTCTCCTGCGCGCACACACAAACACACACCTATCCCAGCTCCAGTCAGTCTTTGATTCGCTGCCTGCCGGTTATCTGTCTTTCATCGTCTCCTCTCACTGATCCCTTGTTCCCCTCTTTAGCTCTGCTGGGGCAGAACATCGCTCTCTCGTCTTTCTCCCTGTCTCCATCTCTGTCTCTGTTTATTTTGCAGCGGCTGTAGGTGGGAAGCATAAGCTGCAGCCTGGAATTCAACTGTACGCCTCGAAGCTTCCCCCCCGCATTACTAACACCTACAATAAAGGAGCTGCAAAACAATGCATTGTTCTGTACCTTTTAGCGCTCACCTGAGCTTAACTCTGTTCATGACGGTATTCTTACTGGATGTTCTACATTCACTGCTACCAGTTTTCAGTTATGACTATAATACTGTACATGTGCTTTCACCCTCTGTAGTGATTTCTCAAAACAAATCTAAGGGCTTATGGAGTTCTAGTCGTCTGAGCAGCAGTTTACATGATGGATTGATGTGGTTGTAAAGTTGGAGGAGTCTTCAAAGTGCAAAACTTAAAAAAAAGCAAAAAAAAAAAGCTGAGAGTTAAGATTTTAAGCACTTAACTTAGAGGAGAAGCTTTCAACTGGGTATGTTTTTTCTTATTAAATACAGTCTGCAGGTGGAGTGCGGCTCCATTTTTTTGCCTCAAAAACCTGCTACTAAAGGTAATATTTGGGGACATGAGACTTATTAGGCTACTTCTCAAATCTATCAACACAGGTGCAACAATGACATGATCCCTCCCACTGTTTGCTTTCAATAAACACACCCGAAAAGCCAGAAACAGCATGACAGGGGATTAAACCTGCTGTGATGGACAACAATTGCCTGATGCTCTGTTCCAAGCTTCTCTTAAGGCATAAAAGTGAGATTTTTTTTCCTATTTTAACCTATAAAGACCCAGTGCTACTTTTATGGCAGTTCACAAATGAATTTTCCTCTATATTTACCCTTTCTTAAGTGATTTATCACCATTTATTGAAATATTATCCTCTTTATTTTGTGTTTCTTCACTAAAAATCAGGCATTTTTCCATATTTAATTCACTGATCATGTAGATGTTCATAAAATCTCAGAGTAATTTCAAAGGTTATTATATATTGTGGCTGTTCGCAAATTAATTTTTCTCTATATTTACACTTTGAGTGATTTATCACCATTTATTGTAAGATCATCCTCTGTATTTTGTGTTTCTTAAGGTATTTTCTGTTTATTTCACTGATCATGTAGATGTTCATAAAATCTCTGAGTAAATTCAATGGTTAATATGTCAGAGACAGAGAAAACTGAAGAAAAAGTGACTTTTTCAGCAAAATATATTAATAACTTATCAGAAACCAAATGTCTCCATCCATTGTCATTGATCCAACTCCATGGGTTTTACTGGTGAATCAATGTTGCAGAAGATGATGGTGTTTCTACATTTACTACGGAGCCTCTGAACATCCAAATGGGTCATATCTGATGACCATGAAAAGATGACAAACTGCATTTTACACCAATTATTTACATGTATTGATAGGATTAGTGAATCAGCAGGTATTAAACAGTTTATATCAGTAGATGGTTTTGGTCGACGGTGGATGTTTGGGTCTTTATGGGTTAATGAAACCTATCTGCCACCCTTGTTCAGTATTTGTATTTTCCCACAAAGCAGGACAATAAGTGCCAGATCTCCATCCACAGACTTATGATAAAAAGAAATTGATGACTAACTAAAGTAGATTGCCCATACGGAGGAGGTTTAAGTAGACACAAATTAGACCACAAACCCCAATTTGATTAAACTCGGTCCCCGGGGCCTACATGGAGAAGTTTCAACCGTTGATTTAGTACTGCTTTGTTGAACTGTCTGCACTTTATACAGGGAAATAACAGTGGTACCAATGAAACCTATGATTAGAAATACTCAGTGCTTTTATGTTGCTTCGGTAGGATTATTGCATTTAAATTAAAATATAATGAAAGGCAGCTACCTTTAATTTCACTGAGATGGAGCCCTGCACTGCCTGCATTGATCCACTGCCTGGGTACCTGGATTTGTATCTGTGTACTTTAAGAAAATGATACCAATTGAGGCAAATTTTTGTTTCCTTAGCTTGAAAAATTACTTTAAAACTCCACCAGTGATCAAATAGTTGCACGTTACATGCATTGTTTTTGTGGGTGCAGCTCTAGTGACAGGAATCCTCTAATGGAAAAGGATTTGGCTGCATGTTTTTGTACTTGAGAACAGATTATCTGTCACAAATGCCGATTACATTAAGGATATATTCAGCCTTTAGCCACAATTAGCCTTATTTCTTTGTGCACTTGTTTTTAGGGTTGACATTGACTGCATAAATATAAACAGAAACAAATCTTAATATGCAAGAAAAAGGTTATTGTTAATGCATGTTTGACTTTTTAATGGAATGCACTAAAAATGAGCTTCTTTCATTCAGTTACGTTGGCTTTTTTGTGCTTTTTAATATATATAATGTTCATTACAAGACTGCAAACATTATATACTGGGAGAATATCACTTTTACAGCTGCAATGTAGACATTTAGTATGAGTTAAATGCCAAAATATTGCTATCACATTGAACATTTCTCAGTTTGCATTTGAGCAGAAGTGTAAAAAAGTCAAATGTAAAGTGGGAAATGCTCAGTGTAACATGATAATAGCATTTTGGCATTAAAGGTATAATGGATATCTGGAGTGCAATTATAAAAGTGACATTCTTACAGTATTTAATCATTAAAATGCAATATTATTTCCACAGGACAGGGCCCCATTGCTGGTGGATAAACTCTACTAAACAGCTGAGCTATAAATTAAACATAGTAGCCTAACAAGCTGAAATAACTTCACTTCCATAAGTAAACTCTGAATGACATGTTTAGGGAAACGTTGTCTTAGATGTGTGAAGCATTATGAAACCCTGGACTGTTACGGGCCGCTTGAGCTCTATAACTTTCTCCGGGGGGGGGGGGGGTGACGTAACGCTGTTGTCT
>JAPQRP010000016.1:31537035-31567375 GCA_037367295.1 Apogon hyalosoma | reverse complement strand
GGGTATGCTCGGTGGATTGGAATCAGCTGTGACATTTAGCATAAATCAAAGTAATAAAATTCACGAAAAACACAAGAATCCTTCCCTCGCTTCCTGTTGAATCACTGCAGAATCAATAAGGTCATTGTGCAAATGTTAGTACAGAACAGCACGCAGCCACACAACAACAACAACGGAGTAAACAGTTTTTCAGAGTGTGTGATGTGTGTGTAGTTTCTCTGCCCTCATCCCTTTAATCCTCAGAAACCATATTAATGTCTTTTGAAGATGAGTTACACCCCCTGTTTCTCCTCAGCCTTTTCTACCTGTGAACATGAAAGATTCTACGGCAGCAGAGGCGGGATGTGCTGGGGGCTGATGGGAGAAAGACAGAGACGCAGGTAGACAGAAAGACAGAGAGAGAGAGAGAGAAAGAGAAAGAGAGAGAGAGAGGGAGGAGGGGGATAGAGACGGATTGATTTCCACCTCCAGCAGCTTCAGTTCAAAGCCAGCCAGCAGACTTCAGAGGCTCGGCAGGACCCGGCATGTCCCCAGCCGGGCCGAGCTGCCTGTCTGCGGGCAGGACTTCCCCCGGGGGCCCTGGGGCCCGGGACAGTCAGGCGGCACCGAAAAAACAATTATGCAGACAGGAGAGAAAGGTGTACAAGGTCACGAGCACATGTAGCCGAGAAAAGACACTCTCCTCCATGACTGTGTTTAGAGTTTGCGGCTTTAAAGACACTCACGGTTAACTCTTCGCGTTTCCAATCGCATCCGCACTGATCAGAAAGGAGCGGATGAAGTGGGTGTGCGTGCACGGGATTCATATCTTACGTTTGTCACAGAGCAACTCGGGCTTAAACTTTAAAGCAAGTGATGTGAGAAACAATTTCATTTTTCTTCCACCTTGGGCTAAAACCTTTGCACCAACATGTAGCGTATCTTTCACGTATATTTTCACATATACAGGTCGTTTGGTGGTTTTATATATATATATATATATATATATACAAGCTGCAGCCTGGTTTCACAGATGACATTCTTGCAAATAAATGCAGCACAAATAGACAATAGTTATGTGTTATTATGCACTTACTAATAAATTATAGCTCTCATATGGCCTGAGCTGTGGCCTATACTTTAGTCAGTCACATGTAAATTAAAGTATTTGGTAGAATGACATGTGATCTTCTCCAGAATGATGTGTTTGTGATTATTTTTGCAAAACTTGAAATTAAACTAAATATGAAAGTTTCTTTTGATATGCATCCTATGAGTCACAATGTCATGCATGACAAACTATATCAGCTCATGCTTATTATTATTTTTTTTTTCTTTTAAGTAAAATCCTGTAGGTTAGAAGTTTTGTTTGGCGGAATAAGTATTGCTCAGGAATTTCCCCAAAGTCTTGCAGCAATCCGTCCTTGCATTCCTGAGAGCGGAGGTGATCAGCAGTCTTACCTGGAGCTCAGAGAGGGGGGCACGCTGGTCTGGTTTCTCCTGGGGGATCAGCTGGAGGTCGGTCGGTCCTGCTGCTGAAGGTGGTCGGGGTTCAATCTGTGGCGCGGTGTCGGCTGAGCATCGCAGAGGGACCGGATGGGGGTCTGTGGCTTTGGACTCCGCTCCAGTCCGACTTGTGTCAGACTCCACATTGGTGCGCGTCGGTGCGTCTGCAGGCTCCTCCCACATGAGGAAAAAAACAAAAAAAACAGGAGGTTTCTCCGCCCTGATCCGGCCTGTGGCCCAGGTAGACCCGTGTAGGCCGGGATGGGGGAAAAGGGCTGGAAGGAGACGAGTCAACGACGCCATCTAGTGGTCACATGGAGAGGAACACATCCAGGTACAGAATGAGCGAGAGTCCGTGATAATTTACTGTACATCCAGGGTTGTCAAACGTATGGTCCGCGGGCCAAAACCGGCCGTCCAATGGGTTCAGTCCGGCCCGCAGGATGAAAATAAAAAGTTAAAAAAAAAAAAAAGAATTTGTACAGAAGACATTAACAGTTGATTTGTTTATGAGTTTCGATCCACGTTTGCCGCTACTCTTCCTGGGGCCGTTAACAACATAAAAACAAAGCGCCACAATTTCCCACAACTCGCTCAACAAACAGGATGTACATGCACGCAACGCAACAACACAAAAAAAACAAAATTCAACAGCGAGCACACAATGCAAAACAATTACAATAACAATGATAGTACCATCAACAACAACAGCAGAAAAAAAAGAATAAATAATTAAATAAATACAATAAACCCAAAAAACAGCTCCACAACAAACAAAAGAAAAACAAACCATTTAGATGATGTCACTATAGGATGTGCAATGGCTCAGACAGTTATTCTGGGGTAAATATGAAAATTCTTAACCTCTTAGAAAAACTAACTGCTTGAATTTCTGAAATTAAAAACAGTCAAGAATGTCTTGGTTGAGTCTCGACAAGTTGTATTGATCATAAAGTTAAATGCTGTTTTCTTCTTGACCTTAATTAAGATATTGTCTTGATTGGAAACAGCATTATTCATTTATTTTTATGGAATGTCCTTTTTTGTGGACAGAGTGTTTTTGTTTTTGTTTTTTTTTTAAGTAAAGCTGTGAAACTTTTGTCCCCTACAGATTACAAAAATGCAATGCTAGGTCTCAAGGGGATATTTTTCGGTTCCAGATTACTATTTAGAAATGTTTTGTGCCTTTATAGATCCACTGTGATCTGTAAGTTGTAATGCACATGTGTAAATGATCAGCTGAGGCAGAGTATTTTTAAAATTGCACTTATTTTTCTTAAGAAATTTCTGGTTGTTACGGTTAGTCACTTTTTTTTTTTTGTGAAAGGATACTTTTCATAATGTACTTTTCATTTTTTTTGGCACTAAAATGAAAAGAAAAAAATGAAGTTGTCATTATTTATAGGTTATTATGCTATTATTTTACTGGCCTGGCCCACTTGAGATCAAATTGGGCTGTATGAGGCACCTGAACTAAAATGAGTTTGACATCCATGATATATGTACGGTACTGTGCAGAATTCTTACACCACCATTATATATGTTGTTTTTGTAATGAGCTTAATATCTATTCCTCAGTCTCTTTATTAAAATACAACAAAATATAAAAGATTTGTTGAATCTCACTCGTCTGTGCAGAAGAGTTCAAGACGTGTTAAGCACTAAGGATAATCACATTAAATACTGGATACTATAGTCTGTTTTTATGTGAAATTCTTGTTTGTAATGCCTCCCTATTTTGTGAATACTCACACAAAAAGTCATAATAATACTATGTGTGCTTTACTTTTATACCTAAAAGTGTAGTTCCTGTTATACAGTGACTTTTCTGCCACATAATGATTCATATTTAAGTAAAATCAGCTGAATATTTCTGACAAATGGCATAAATTACACATATGCGGTTTAGGTCATTTTATTTTCAGTATGTATTGATTTTCTTTACAATGCGAACATAAATCAACAAGATGACACTATGTTACATGGAAAAGGAAACAATATTGATCAGGAAAAGGTGTGGGCTGGAGCTGTGTTTTATTTCCCTTACCTATGTAATTGAATGTAAGAAAATGAGGTCTTTTGGCAACTCTGAAACAAAAAATCTCCTTACAGTTTCATAGACATTAGCTAGCAAGCTACGCATAGAAAACAACGATAAATAAAACAAAGCCAAAAACTACTTTCAAAGTGTTTTGCATCACGCATCAGTTTTATATTGGATCAGTTTTTATCATAATAGTGCTTCCACATGAACTATAAACCATGAAAAGATAGAAATCCTCTAAATATTCTACAGTTGTGATATAGACCTGAGCAAACTGAGTCTAATCAAACAATCAAAACAAGCGAAACTATCAGTATTTTCTATCATCTTCTCTGTTTACTGAGTCCCTACAGTCATCTTCCACCATATTATATACTTTGTTGTCTACAATTCCTCTGAAACTACTTTCAGGCAGAGGCATATTTTCTTTTTTTCCACACATTTATTCTGTGCAAACTGAAAATACTTTCAGCTGTGAGGTTTATTTATTATTTTATCACATTCTTTTGTTTGGTGATTTTATTCAGAAAGTTTGTCAGGGTTTGTTATAATTTAATTTCAATACTTTCTAACCTGCGCGGTTGAAGTTCTAGTTGAATTTAATAGAAGGATCTCTTCTTTAATCTTCTGCCTCTCCAATTTATTTGTGTAATTCTTTATCAGTATTATTTCTTGAGCCCTTGAGCTCTTTTTTTTTTTGGTAATTTTCAACCATTTTGTTCCAGTGGCACATAAAAAAGATCTTTATTATGTGTCCAAAGTAGGTTAAATGAACCGTTTTAAGTCTTTCAGCCCCACATTACCTTATCTTTGAATGAGTTCATGAATTAAATGTATTAAAAACGTCTAAGATAACACAGTCGATGAACATCAGCCACTACAACTCTTATATTCTGATACTGACACTGGCAAATACACTGTTGCCCTTAAAGTTTTCAGACACATTTCTCTTTTTATTCCTATTTATACACATCACTTATTACCTTTTTGACCTGGTGCAATGATTACATACTGATTCCTAGTTACACTTTATCGATAAGATAAGATATGACTTTATTTATGCCACTGTGGGGAAATTTCACAGTTAACAGCTGCAACATACAGAGCAAAAGACAAGTAGAAAAACCTCAGTCAACTAAAAAATGAAATATAAAGAGAAAAATAAGACATTTGGTATTTATATAAATCACATTGTCACAGTCATTTCAAGAAAATAATTTCTTTTTTGAATGTTTTCCTTTCTTTTTATATAAATGCTGTTGTTGTTTGGTATTAATGTTATATTCAAAATAAATAAAGAAACAAAAGAGGTAAAAAATGTTGTTTTCCAACTTGACAGGCCACATAATATCTTCGGCTGATATACAGTGTAAGTGCATCAGTATATCAGATAAAAAGAACAGCCCACATACTGTTCATTGTTCGTTTAACACCCATCCTCCACATGCAGAGTTTAATCAGATTTGGGCCAAGGACAAGTGTTAGTGGGTTAGTAGGACTCCGGTAGATAGAAAACAGTGCAGTGAAGAAGTGCCCTTCGCTGTTGGGATAGTTATTCACCGTATAGCTGAGTCTCTGGGGCTGTTTTCTGTAAATATTCTCTACATAAAGTCACCCAGAGATTCCTCTATCTCCGGTCTCTATCTACATTGGCAGCAGGAGCCACAAAGACAAACTTCAGATTATAAAATGTGTTTGGAAACAACGTGTGTCTGTGTGTACAGTGTAGAAGACTGGTGCCTGTTGTCTGAGTTGGACCCAGGTTTGGATTTTAGTCGTCCTCTTTTCCTCTTCCACCTCCTCCTCCTCCTCCTCCTCCACTCCCTTTCCGCTGTGTCGTCTTTCTCAGCCACAGGAAGGCTGAGATAAAAGAGGTGCTTTGAAAACACTGGGAGTCCTTTAATTACTCCCTCCGACTCTGTTCTTTCTGTCCATCTTTTGCACTTTCTCCTCAGTTTCTTCTCATTTTCTCCACTTTTTACCTCGCTCTCTTTCTCTATCTCCTTCCCTTCCCCTCTTTCACTCATTCCCTCTCTTTCTTTCTCCCTTTTTCCCCTCTCTTCTCCCTCTTCTCGCTCTGTCTCCCACCCTCCTTTTGAGGCTCATTGATGTCAATCCAGGGGCTTCCTGACTGAAAAGAAGGATGAGAGGAGGAGAGATTAGATGAGAAGAGAGGATAAAGAGGGGATGAGAAGAGGATAACAAGAAGAGTGATGAGCTCTGCTGAGAGAATGATGGCTGCTCTGTCACAGACCGGACAAAAACACATATTAAAGAAAACCAGTACTTACTATGATGGATGGTGATACACACACGAAAAATACAGCCGAGTGACTTTGCATAAGGTGTGATAATGTGATAGGTTTGTGGAGAGAATGTGACATAGAGACAACGATAAGACAATAAGATAAAATGAAGTGAGCTACATAAGGCAATAATTAAACAAGACAAAGGATTACAAAGATCAGATATGATGAGATTAGATAATAAAACAGTTTTTCACCCACTTCAATCAACACATGCACATTATCCGTACTTAAGCATCTGAAAAGGATTCAAGTATGTTTTCTTTCACTGTACATCAACTTTTAACCCATAAAAACCCAGTACTACTTATACGTCAATTCCAAAATATTTTTTTCTCTATATTTCACTTTTCTTAAGTGATTTATCACCATTTATTATAATATTTACCTCCCCCAAGGAGGTTATGTTTTCATCGGGGTTTCTTTGTCTGTCTGTTAGCAAGATAACTCAAAAAGTTATGGATGGATTTTGATGAAATTTTCTGGGAATGTTGATACTGGCACAAGGAACAAATGAGTACATTTTGGTGGTGGCGGGGGGTGGGGGGGGTCTGCTTTGGTGGAGGTCTGCGCTCTCTGAGTGCTTTTCTAGTATTCTCTGCATTTTGTGGTTTTTCAGTGAAAATCAGATATTTTCCCATATTTAATTCACTGATCATGTAGACGTTCATAAAAGCTCAGATTAAAGTTGAGGGTCATTATATCAAGAACAGACAAAGATGAAGTAAAAGTGGCTTTTTTCAGCGAAGATCTCAATAACTGAACATAAAAACAGATGTCCCCATCCACTGTCATTGATCCAACTCCATGGCTTTTACTGGTGAATCAATGTTGTAGAAGGTGACGGTGTTTCCATGGTAACTACAGAGTCTCTGAAAGTCCAAATGGGTCACATCCGATGACCATGAAAAGATGAAGAACTGTATTTTACACCAATTATTTACATGTATTGATAGGATCAGTGGATGGGCAAGTATTAAACAGTTTAGATCAGTAGATGTTTTTGGTGGATGTTTGGGTCTTTATGGGTTAAGTATAAAATCCTATTTATATAAACTGCGTTGTTTTTTCCTCCTTTTCTTATGTTGATACCTGCTTTATTATTTGTTTTGGGAATGGTATTTAGATAAGCTACTTTCTTGTTACGCACAGTGTGTTAACTTTTTATCATCTTATTGCATGTAATGTGCTGATAAAATAAACTAAACACAAAATCTCTGTTCCTCTATCGCAATTGAGAATGGGAATGCAATTTTTCAGCAATAAAAGAGCACATTACTCTAAATATATAAACAAAATAAATTATAACGTGCAAGAGTTGCAGAAATGTACAGAAATTATCTGATAAATCGTTCAGTGGCTACATAAAGTATATGCACATACTGTACATTTTACACTTTTTCAACAACTTTTCACAGATTTAATACATCTCAGCAGCTGTCACAGGCTGTTCTAACTCTATCCCACCCACCTCCAAAAGAACCAAGCACTTCAAAGTACTGCAGCTCCGAGACAGACAGTCATCTGTGGAGACCTAATGTGACTCTTGGTATAATGAAGTGAAGGAAACTTTAATTTGCTGTAATATCATTAAAAACAAGCTTCCTTGTGCTTTTTTATGTGGAACATGGAGGGTTTTAGAAACTGAAAATGTAATCCAGTGTTGTGTTTTTTGCAGGGATGAAATTTCTCAAAAAATAAAATAATTACAAATCCCCATAGGCAATTAAAATTTTAACTAAAAGTGTTCCTCGTCATATGCACATGCACATACATTGCAAAAACTGCACAAATTTAATGAAACCAAAAGTAATGCATCACATAAATCAAAATAGCAAATATTTGTAACCCTGTTAATATCCTCCATGCACAGTGATGTTTGCACTAAACTCATTAAAAACATACTTTCTTGTTCTATTTTTTCAATGTGCCTCACGAAAGTCGTTAGAAGCTGATGTGTGATCCAGTGTTATGTTATTTTCAAGGATGGAATTCTTCAGAAATAAGTTCAGTAGTTAAAAATATTCCAAAGGCTCTTCCTACAGTCCAATAATCATATGCACAAATTAGCAAATTGCAAAAAATGTAATCAAACCAAAAGTAATGTGTAACAAATGTACACATAACTTAAAGTTGGACGTCACTTTATGTCTCTAAAACTCATGAATGAACCTACTGCAGTCTCATAGACCTGTTTAATAATCCTCAATGCCCATAATGTTTGCTGTAAAATCATTAAAACTTGTGCTTTTTTTATATGCCACTGAAGTTTTGAGAAGCAGTTATTTTCGGGGATGAAATATCTAAAAAAAAAAAAAAACTACAGGAAAATAGTTAATAGTTATTGTTCAAAGTCTTCCATAGGGAATTGCAATTTAAGCCAGAGGGCATCACAAACTCCTCCTTGAATTTAACACAAGCACATGCTGTTCTATGTACATGCACATATTAGCAAGCAAATAGCACACATTTGATCAAACCTAATGTACTGCATAACATAACTCTACATAACATGTATTTGGGTGTCTCTAAATCACATTTACGAACCTACTGCAGACTCTTTGACCTTTTTAGTACCCCTGGTAATATCCTCCATGCACAACGTCTGTGAGAACACACACACACACACATTCTCTTAACTACTCTTTAACCAGGAAGCCAGGAACCAGTTGCCATGGTAACTGCAGTGTCAGCTAACCTACTTTTGCATGAACACAGGACATTGGTTGATGAGAGAGATGTGTGTGGCATAGGTGCATATAGAGAAGATGCACACACACTATCCAGACATTATATATATTCATGTGTAATCATTTTGGGTTCGTGCATAAGTGTTTTGAAACTCTGCACTTCTTACAGGAGAATGAGGCTGTTGCTGATGACAATGGTGTTTAGTTTATTTTCTTACTTTATTAGCAAAGGATCTTTGTTGTGTGTGTTGTCTGAGGAAAACTGAAGTTTGCAACCGAACAACTGAACAAAGCCTGAAACACCAAATACATAAGAGGCCTGACGTACCTTTCCAAACAAACTGGGCGCTGTTTACTCAGTCTGCAGTTATGAGCCCACTTTTTTTTGATGAGTAAAAGTGAGCAGCTCTTGCCAGTGCAAAAATGTGCCAAAACAAAAACAAATTAAATCTAAAGTAATAAGATGAAAGTGACTTTGGTCAGTTCTTCTATTCCGGGACAGTTGGACGTACAGTAGAAGCATCAGACGAATGGCGACAGTAAATTAAATCACGGAAATTTATCAACAACATGACAGAATTAGTGAATAAAATAAAAGTATAGGAGGACTCCCATATACAGTATCACACAAAAATGAACACAGCCCTCATATTTCTGCAAATACAATCTGAACCAAAGATGATGCACAAGAAAGCCAAAGAGTTTGCTAAAGATGAGCAGACTAAGGACATGGATGACTGGAACCATGTCCTGTGGTCTGATGAGACCAAAATAAACTGGTTCAGATGGTGTCAAGTGTGTGTGACTGTAACCAGGTAGGAGCAGAAAGACAAGTGTGTCAAGCATGGTGGCGGGGGTGTCTGCTGCCGGCTCTGAGGAGCTGCAGTTCACTGAGGGAACCGTGGACGCCAACACGTACTGTGACGAGCCCTTCGTAAACTGGGCCACAGAGCAGTATTCCAACATGATACCGACCCCAAACACACCTCCAAGGAGACCACTGCCCTGGTAAAGAAGCGGAGGGTGAAGGTGATGGAGGGGCCGAGCATGTCTCCACACCTAAACCCTATTGAGCATCTGTGGGGCCTCCTCAAACGGAAGGTGGAGGTGCGCGAGGTCTCCAACATCCACCGGCTCCACGATGACGTCATGGAGGAGGATTCAGTGGAACCTGTGAAGCTCTGCTGAACTCCATGACCAAGAGGGTGAAGGAAGCGCTGGAAAATAATGGTGACCGCGCAAAATAGTGACACTTTGGGCTCAGTTTGGACATTTTCGTTCAGCGTTGTACTCACTTTTGTTGCTAGTAGTTTAGACATTAATGTCTATGTGTTGAGTTGTTTTGAGGGGACAGTAAATTTACACTGTTATACAAGCCGCACACTGGCTACTGTACACTGGATCAAAGTGTCATTCCTTCAGTGTTGTCCCATGAAAAGATATAATTAAATATTTGCAGAAATGTGAGGGGTGTACTCACTTTTGTGTGATACTGTAACACCACACACATTAACACTTCTCCCAGTGTGTGGCATTTAACCCTTTTATCTCCAGAATGCTGCTTTCCATGCCTAATTGACACATTTATTCTTTAAACAGCGTCCACCTTTTGTCTGTTATAGACAGCAGCATATCCTACTGGGAGTCCTGACTATGCTGCTTAAACAGATTGAGGGGATTTTCATCCAATAATCATTTCTGCTTCCTTCTCCCAGTAGTTCCCCTCTAATTCGGAATCATTGGCTGTGGAGAATTGTATTAAGCACGAGAAATACACTGGGCACAAGACATGAGTGGGTACGATAAAGAGAGAGAGTGCGAGGAAGATGCCACGAGTTTGGGCTTCTCGCCAGTTCTTGTGGGTTTTTCGCTCAAGCGGGGCATTAAAAATCGGGGCTTGACAACAACACAGGCACACATGCTCCCGTTTTTAGCAGCTGAATTACTGTACTACTGCAATGTCAAGCAGCCGTGGGGATACAAATAGACCTAGAAGAAATGGCAGGTCTCTGTAGATGAAGTATACAGGGAGCTTCCTTTTCCTACTTCTGCTTGAACTGTGCAGAAAGTTTTCATGTTACCCCATTTTTGATGCAATATGACCTTCAGCTGGGTTTAGAAATGTTGAAGCTACGCATGAATTTGGGTTTTTTTTTTTTTTTTGGTTATGGAGTTAAATTGAAACTTGTAATCTGACATGGTCTTTTATCTGTTTTTATGCTGCTGTGCATATGCAAACTCCATCACTGCTCCTTTTTTTTTTTATATACCTTTATTTATTATGTGTGTTTTTATACATGTGTATATAGCTGTGGGTTTTCTTTTACCTGTGTATTTTACTTCTGATTTTATTTTAAAGCACTTTGTGAAATCTTTCTGTAAAAAGTGCTATATAAATGAACTTTATTATTATTATTATCATTGTTATTATTGTTGTTGTTTTTATGCCGATCAGCCATAAAATCATGACCATTGACAAGCAAAGAGGTATTAACCCATAAAGACCCAGTGCTACTTTTGTGACAGTTCCCAAATTAATTTTTCTCTCTATTTAACCTTTATGAAGTGATTTATACCCATTTATTATAATGTTATCCTCTGTATTTTGCATTTCTTCAATAAAAATCAGGTATTTTCCCATATTTAATTTACTGATCATGTAGATGTTCATAAAAGCTCAGATTAAAGTTCATTGTCATAATATCAGAAATAGAGAAAAATGAAGAAACAGTGACTTTTTCAACAAATATATCATGAGTTAAACATAAAACAAGTGTCTCCGTCCACTGTTATTTAACCAACTCTGTGGGTTTTACTGGTGAATCAATGTTGTAGAAGATGACGGTGTTTCCACGGTAACTACACAGCCTCTGAACGTCCAAATGGATCATATCTGATGACCATGAAAAGATGGAGAACTGTACTTGAAACTAATTATTTACATGGTTTGATAGGATTTATGGATCAAAAGTTATTAAACATTGTATATTGGTAGATGATTTTGGTCGCCAGTAGTTGTTTGGGGCTTTACGGGTTAACTTTGATCATTTCATTGCAATGGGTGGGTGAGATATTTGGCAGCAAGTGAACATTTAGTCCTCGAAGTTGATGTGTTTGAAACAGAAAAATGGACAAAAATAGGGATCTAAGCAACTTTGACAAGGGGGAAATTGTGATAGTCAAATCACTGGGTCAGAGCAACTCCAGATTTGGTTCATCCCCGATGTAAAGTGGTTAGTACCTTCCAAAAGTGGTCTAACCCAGACCTAGTCATTACCATTATAATATGGCTCTTGTCAAAGTCTCTCGGTTCCTGACCATTGTTCATTTTGCTGCTTCCAACACATCAGCTTCAATGACTAAATGTTAATTTGCTGCCTGATATATCCAACCCAGTGAAAGGAACCCTTATAATGAAATAATCTGTATTATTACCACTTCTCTTGTCTGAACTGTGTATGAATTTTATTGTTTAAATTCTGTTCCATTTCATTTATTGTTTCATATCTTTTTACTGGGACCTCAGTGACTAATCTTGTTCCTCTCATATTCCGTGGACTCATATGGAATGACAATAATAACGTCTCCTTGAACCCTTGAATCCTTTTCAGTTTGTACAGCCATGTCCTCTGTTCTTGTTCTATTTATCATTCCATTTATTGAAGTCGGCGCCAAAAAATATGAACATTAATGCTATCTTCATCCACTTGCATTAGCTCTCCTGATGTTTACTTGCATTTAATGTATTTTCATGTCTTTTTTTATCATAATGTGGGTGCTTATACGAAAGTGCTCCCTAAAAACAGGACATGGAGGCTAAAAATTCAAACCAGATGTAGACTTATGTTATGAAGCAAGTTTGGAAGCACTTTGGGTCTATTTTAAAAATAAATATTTACTGAGAAAAAAAAGAAATTATTTTTCAGACGAAACACATTTTTATTTTATTTTTCATACAAAAATCTGCATGTAACACGGAAAAACCTCTCACAGGCACATTTTGGGAATCAAACTAATTATGCAAGAGAGTGTGTTTGACAAAAATGACCGCTGTTGCAAAATCACTCACGATTTATATGCGTTTAAATGGGCAGGTTCTGCGTGTAACACGATGGCTTACACGTGAAACCTGGAATGAGACTGAGATTCCCGAAAAACCTCCATGTCTGGATTAGAAAAACCACAAGGATCGAATATTTTAACACAGTGTCTTTATTATAGCGGTATATAAGACCATTTCAAGCCATGTTTTCCAGATTAAAAGCACTGACATCTAGGTAGCTTTTCCAGTTCAAATTTTGGTCCTATTTTTGGCCCCAATATTTTATTAAAAATGCATTCATTTTGGGATGGCTCAGAGCAAGAGTAAAATTTTTTTTTGCTTTTATCTGAGGTTATTATTAAGTACATACTGGGGAGAAATATGTCTAAATTTGTATTTTATTATTGGGTCTAAAAAACCTGGTAAATGCCAGGTACCAAAATAAACTATGACATGTTGCACAAGTCATACTTTTTTCCCCCCATTTTTCTGTCTAACATCGAGTAAAAGGACCACCAAAGACTGGTTGCATCTACATGTATTTCCAAGAAAGAATGAATGACCATATATGTGTGTGTGTGCATGTGTGTTAAAAATGCAACATCACTGCTCCAAAACCAAACATGCCTTGCAAGCTTTGCTGCAAACTGAACACATACATCAGTCTCCTTTCTCACACTGTGCATAAGTAGCCTCCCCACCCTTTGTTTTTCATCATGGGTGGTAAATAGTGAGCCCGCCTCATGCTCAGGAAGGCGTCACACAAATACTCGCACACATGTTTAAGTTAATCTTTGTCAACCCCTCTGGGCTGAATGTGAGCGCACAGCAGGTCTGGACAGGTGGATCTGCAGAAGCACGCCTGCAGTCAGAGCCAGGACAGAGAAAACACACATGCAAGCGAGCCCAGTTTATCCAAACATCTCAGAGTGAAACCTGTTCTATCTGACGTTTAACTTTAACCACATGGAGCCAAGGGAGGTTAGCGGCATTTTGGACTATGCACTGAAAGGAAAGTTCAATTTTGCTTCAGCTGACCAGTGGAAAACGCAACAAAAACAGCTTATCACCACCAGGCGTCGCCATAAATCCATAAAAGCTGGATGTGAAGGAAGGCTAATGTAGGAGATGTTTGTGTCAGGTGTGGATCACAGGGTGATGCGCTCTCACGCATTGGATTTTGTGCACGCTTTGTCATGTAAAATAGTTTCAGTTTTAGATATGGGAGCGCAGAGGGTTTTCAGTTTCTGCAAGAAGTGGCAACAGTGTTTGTGTTAAAAAAAAAAAAACTGCTGATGGTGTTGAGTTTTCTATAAAATAAAATAAAATAAAATAAAAAGCATTGTTTAGACTTTAATTAGACTCAGCAGGTGAGATGAGAGGGACGCGTTCAGGAGCCTCAGTTTACAGACGCGCGTCTTATTTTCGCCGTTTATTTTTATTTAGTTATTTATTTATTTTTCATCCAGTGTTGGTGAAGGTGTGAGGAGATAACCTGACTGGGGCTCTCTCTCTTTCTCTCTCTCTCTCTCTCTCTCTCTCTCTCTCTCTCTCTCTCTCTCTCTCTCTCTCTCTCAGTCCGGATCAATCTGTCTCCAGTTCGTGCGCGCGCCGCAATTGTGATCGGCGCGCGAATGATGATGATGAGAGCGTGACCTCACCGCTTTCTGCACAGCAGCTGGAGAGAGGAGGAGACGGAGGGAGGGAGAGAGACACACGGCCAGGAGCGGAGACACGCCGAGGGGGCAACGGAGACAGCCGCGGACACGCCGAGAACAGTCACAAGACACGGGGAAAGTGTTTGGCGCACGGGGACTCCGCCGTGGCGCGTCGGCTGCGTCCCTCCTGTCCGCCTCCCAGAATGTTCTGCGCCCCCGGTTCGTTTCCACGGAACACAAACCAGTCCCCGCGACGTCCCGGACAGTGAAGCCCAGATGCTCACCCTCTCCGCCGACATGGACGAGTCTTCGTCGCTGCTGGATCTGCTGGAGTGCTCGGTGTGCCTGGAGCGCCTGGACACCACGGCCAAGGTGCTGCCGTGCCAGCACACCTTCTGCCGCCGCTGCCTGGAGAACATTGTCAGCTCCCGGAATGAGCTCCGCTGCCCGGAGTGCCGCATCCTGGTGGACTGCGGGGTGGACGACCTCCCGGCGAACATCCTCTTGGTTCGCCTCCTGGACGGTATTAAACAGCGGCCCCAGAGAGGCAGCGGAGGGGGAGTGGGAGCCGGCGGCAGGCAGTCCCTGCCCGGGGGCTCGCTCCAGGGGTACGCAGCCGGGATATCCGCTTCTCCCCCGGGCAGTGCGATCAGAGAGCTGCCCGTAGCCACCAGGAGCTCCCCTGTTAAGGTGAGTTCCACGGCGCATTAAACACCTAAACTATCTTCAGATGCTTCAGTGTAGGAGCCCTTATGTTAAAAAAACATCTTTTAAAGGGTGTCTTGCATCCTCTTTTCCATTCCACAAAACAGCTCTTATTTCACAAGCATGACAACTTGGTTAGTTCATGGCAACACAGTAAAGAGGCAACATTTGGCGAATGGAAAGGGAGAAAACACTTTGAAAACAATTACAGAGAATGTTTTATTGTGCAGCTTTGGTGTGGGGAAATGTGTTCAGCATGCCGCCTGCATCAAGCTGCTGTATGGTTATATCCATGCAAATTTCCACGCTCAAAAGGCACAGGCAGAGTGATTGCACCATAGATTGGTATAAAGCAACAACTTGGTAACACAGTCCAAGTTCTGCAACAGAGCAAGAGAAACACAACTCTTCCAGATGCCATTATAAGTGGACTTGAGGTGGTTTTGTCATATTTGTTGCAGTGCATTGACTGACTTTTGTTTGAGAGCATCCGTTTGTGTCAGTTTATTCTTTGCATCTCCTGTAATGACATGCAGATCCAAGTGAGTCAGAGAGACTACAAGAAGGATGTAGGAGACTTGAAGGGTGACCTGTGTGCGTTGTCGGTGTCACCACAGTCCCGTTGAAGCCCAGTTGCCCACATGCTGCAGCAGTGTGAATTTTTATAACTCAGCCTCAGCAGGAGAGAACTGGGGATCTTCACTTGCTATGCAGTGAAACGTGTTGTCTAATGGCTGTAATGTGAGATGTGTTAAAGAATGTGACTGTGATGTGCAAATGAGACAGAAGATATATAATTAGTAGTGCGCTGCAGAGGAAAAGTCATTTTGCCTCCTATGAGAATCTAAAATCGAAACACTTCTAACTCTTATAGCGGAGAGATTTTTTTTTTTATTTTCCTGATTTATGTTTTCGCATTCATACATTGTTGAAGATCCAGGGCTGCACTTATCAATTCCACTCAGGTAGATCTGTTGCGTGCAGTAACTACTCCAGCGATAAACAGAGTGGACAAGGAGTTTCTCTTGAATGATAAAGAGAAATATGATTAATGAGAGCTGAAAACATGCTTTGCTTATCACTTTATAGACGGCTTATCTTGTTTTTGTTCAAAGGAAGACAATTCTTCCAGACTAAATACCACAAGTCATAACCTGTTAAGATGGATATAGTATATTTGTGGATGGTGAGCTTGTGTTTTGAGGTTACTGATAAATGTAAAGGGATTTGTCAAAGTGGGAGTGTACAAGCACGATTGTGGGCAAGTGCGTTCATGTTTGCTTGTAGCGTTGTTGTTTTTCTTAAGACTTTTGTGATGTTTCCCATAGTAGGAATGCAATGAATAATCACACTAACAACGTCTCTGGCATCAGGTTGTACCCGCCCCTGCAATACAGCAAGACTTATCAGCCAGGCTAGCATTGATTGAAGCAGCAGAGCACTTCGGTGTGATGAAGTGCAGCAGCAGCAAGCAGTCGCTCATTCATGGCGATGAACAGAAATCCAAATCCTCAGTGACATTTCCACTAACACTTAACACTCTATTTCAATTCACTCAATAAAGTGTACCCGTCCCTACAGGGTAGTTTTGATGCTTGGTACCTAAAGAAAAAACATAAAAGCCCAAGACTTGCATGATGTTGTAAAGGCTTCATAAAAGAGACATGGTTGTATAAGATGAACACTGGAATACTTTTAAAGTTAACTACAGTTGTTAATTCTTTTTTTTTTTTTTTTTACCCTGATGCTTTTTATTGAAATTGCAAAACAGCATTTCATTGTTTTAAACTTGCTTTTCAAACAATGACAATAAACCTAATTCTGATAATATGTGGACTTAATGATACATTGCATGGTACACCGCTAAACATCAGGTTAGGTTGTTTTTTTTTTTTTTTTGCATTTTTCTATGGTTAACTATGAAGGTGCAGACAAAACACAAAAGTGGCAGAGGGATTTTATTCTGAAAAACACTATTAACTGGTGCCAGAATATGTGTTATCCTTATAATCAGCAAAGACATTTCTACCACGAAGTGATGGTGTAAAGTGGTAAATAAAATTCAGCCAAATGCAGGAAAAATCCACCTCGTAGACATTTAAATAAAACCTTTGTTCTCGGTTAAATATGCAAAATGTTAAAGGTGAAGTTGTGCGAAGAGGAATGCGCTTGTGATTGCGTGCATTCACACAACAAATGCACAAAAAATATACACAGAAAACGAATCAGGGACTGAGTGTCCACACAAATATACTGAGTCCCCTGTCGTGGCCAGTCTTTGTTTGTTTTAAGGCCCCACAGAGAGAGCACTCCACTGTGGATGTAGCCTTTATTGCCAGTGAGCACACATTTACACGTACACACCTAACCCATTACCCTCTGCAAACCCCCGCAGTCACTTTGCCCAAGTCTCCTCCAGGCTCCCATGGGACCCAGGCCTGGTGATGAAAGTGTGAATTAATCTCTTCTAACGGTGTACATGTTTTTGTGTGTGTGTGTGTGTGTGTGTGTGTGTGTGTGTGTGTGCGTGTGCGCGCATGCAATTGAATGCGCATCCCCCTCTGCACGCTAACAAATCTGAGGTCCTGTAAAGGGAGTTAAATCTGCTTTTGAGAGACACATTAATGTTACACCATGTTGAGGGCAGTCAAATGGGTCAAACAGAACAGTCTACGTAAGGTAATAAAGGTTGTGGAGGAGAATGAATGTGTTGCTATGGAAATAGATGAAGAGGCAGAGATGCTGAGTCAGCAGAAAGACTGGCTTTCCCTCTGTGCTGTTTGGTCTCCTAGTACCGACTTGACCGCTAAGAGTTTCTCAAGGCTCATATTTTCTTTTGCCGACATGTGGAAGTAGCTCATTGAATTAGACATGTTAAATATGTACCTGTCCAGAATAATAAGATAAAATGGGCTTAGTTTTTAATAAGAGTATTCAATCATACCTATTAAGTGCTTCTTTGCTGAATAAGTGGCTGAGTGAGGCATTCAAGGGCCTGGTCACTCTTTAATGGTTGTATGGGGCTTTTGTTATGAGTTTCCAACTTCGCTCCCTCACCTCGAACAAGATTTGTTGAGCAGTCGATGACATTGGCAATCCTCTAACTAGTCCCTCAGTTGTCGTGTTGTACATCAGCTGTTGTAGAGATGACTCACCGCTTGTTAGCCTGTTCACAGACAGCACCGTGAAGGCACATTCAGTATGCAAACAGGATCTGCTGCTTTTTTGTTTTTTTTTTTTTCCTACCGGTGTAACAGTGTTATCTACATAATGGAAATGGATTAAATGTGACGATGCTGTTTATACAGGGTCCAGAGGTCAGTGAAGTCAGATGACGAGGCTTAAATACCATTATTTCATTGTATTTTCTGTAGTTTACAATGTTTTCGGAAATATTTTGCAGTATGATGTTTTTATCTGTAGTTTGTGTTGACATAAAATAGAATGACTCCAACTTATTGGATGTCCATATACTCTAGGGTGTTCAATCATTTCTGTGCTTACATAAAAACTAGTTCAAAACAACACCTGCCTAATTCACTTGCTCAGACTTCATGCCATATGCCGTTCCTGCTGGTTTGGATTTGAATAAACACATACAGGACGGAGAAACGCATTCTTGGAAGGAATTTACACCTTGATTGTTTCATTTTTCCACCACACACCGCACTGTCAGACTCATTTGAGGGTGATGTATTGAGGTAAATGTCCTGTACTTAGAGCGTAACTACCTCCAGACAACATTGAGACAAATCCAGATGCTTTAGTTCAGCTAAACAAGCAGCGCCACTAGTCATGTCGGGTCTTTTTTTTTCTCCCCCCCCTCAATGCATGGCTTTCGCGACGAAAATAATCAAAAATAGATTAAAAGCTAGTCTCATCGCTTCCACATTCTGAACACATGCTCCCTCTGTATGTTAGAAGCAGGATCAACGTCGCTGTTCAGGCTCAAACTGTCCACTATCCATTGAAGTATTTTGTCACTAATCCCAGGCCTTGATCTTCTTCCTTACCTGTGTTTACCTGGTGCTGCTGCGGTGACGCCTTGGGTCACCATGACAACTTTAAGAAGCGCTGACACCCACTGCTTTCATCTCAGATACACTGCTCTGCCCTGTCATTACCACATATGTGTGTGTGTGTTTGTCTGTGTGATTGAAGGGATTTGGTTTGGGATTCCAAAAAGGAAATAGCCTGTTACCAACCTCTGTAATGATCCTTTAAACCTGTGTCTTTTGTGTTAAATTGTAGGGATGTGCACACATTTTTAACAATATGGAGAATGTAGTACACCCCTGTAAGAAAATAACAGTATACTTTAACGTCACGGTATTACAGCTTATGATTCTGCATCCGATTTCAGAAACATGGCTTGGATGTTTATTTGTTTTCCTATTGCTTTTCCTGTTGCTCATATAGACAAATATTAATTCCTTTGCCTCATATTGTACAAAAGTAGTGCTTTGATGTCGGGACTGTGTGAAATTTAAATTCAGGTGGTGGTGCCTTTATGACAGTTTTCTAAAATTTAACACAGGCAGAATTGCTTGAAGGTCAAAATCTACCCAGACGTATCACCAACATGTGAGAAATGTGCCCAAGCAGTGGCAGATATAAAACTTATGGCTTGCATTGTCTCTTTGCAAAAATCCAGATCCATTTATAGTGTGTGATTTCACATTATCTCCTGTCCTGTGGTCTCCATTGGACTCATTTTGGAAAAAAAAAAAAGGAGCAGTGCCAACCCTTAAATCCCGGATAACAAATCTGACTGATACCCGCGACTTGGAGGGGATCTGACATGTCCTTGGTGACAGACTGGAGGAATTTGAAAGGACTCGGCCATTATTGTTTAGTCTTATTTGTGTTTTTAATAACATTGTTCTGCTTTTATACCAAAAAATGAGGCATCATTTCTCATTTATAATAATATATAGTATACAGAGGCAGCATGGTGGTTATCGCTGTTGCTTCACAGTATGGAGTTTACATGTTCTCCCCATGTCTGCGTGGGTTCTCTGGAGTGAGAGTAAATGGTTTTTCATCTGTGTATGTCCCCCGTTGTTAGCTGGGATAAGTTCCAGCACCCCATGACCCACACAAGGGCTAAGTGGTTCAAAAAATGGATAGATGGATGAATGGATGGATGGATATTATCTATGCTTTATAACAAAAATACTTGACAATATAATAAGCTCCTTAAAGTACTTAGTGTGTTTCAAAAAACTGCAAAATGTTGATTCATAACCTCTGTTTTAGGACTGGGCCAAAAGATTGTGTGACCATATTTTGAGGTGGTATCACAGTGCACAATCTGAATCTGTTAGTTATTTTCACTAAAATGTTGGCAATTTACAACCAAACTAAAATCTTTCCTTCGGTTTTCCTCCACTTTCCTCTGGTTTCTGGATGCTTAATCTGTGTGTGATGGGTTTGTGTTGTTGTATCTGACTAGAACTTCTGCATTTTTGCATCTTGTTTGATGGAAATTGTTAGAATATTGACAGTCTCTAGATGAAAGAAACACATTTCCTGTTCTTACAGCTGCAGTGTTAAACTGCGGCGGCCCAGTTTGTCTAGCAGGAGTTTTATAATGAGTCAGAAATTTTTTCTCACTAGTGTAACTAAAGAATCTGCGTAAGTCAGACTCATTGCGTGTCCGAATTCAGAAGCCAGAACCGGAACCGAAGGATTGACAGTAACTTTTCATCATTATTTCTTCAGCTGCAAAACACGCTACATAAACTCTACAAGCTAATGTGAAGTGAAATGGAACACTTTACTGGACACTCACTCTACATATCCGTGGGCTAGTGCAATGGTCTATGTCAAATACTGTAATTACACTGACAAACAGAGCGCTTAAAACCAATGTTAGCCGAGTAGAAAAGTTTTGACAGTGCTTTTATTTATTAGTTTATGGTCACAGTCTGTACAGTCCCCGTGAAAAGTAGATCAGATGACAAAATAAGATGGAACACAGTCTAACATCATGAGATCACTCTGTTTTATCTTGTTTCATAATTGTATTGTATCATCTGATTCCTTGCTAGTATACTGCCTCAATCTCCTTAAATCAAAACACAAGTCAAACCCTGAATTTAAACTCACAGAAATACGACTGCATACTTTGACTTCCTCATATGCAGTCACCATGTTACCCGTTCTGCAACTCCATTCAGAGTTAAGCTTAATATCTTCCACCCGTTTACCATAACAATGGGAGAAAAGCAACTTTTTTTCCTGTGCTTCTCCTCCTCCTTACACAGACACCAACAAACACACACTCTCATACAAACATGCATGTACACATTTATTCATATTCATTAGTTTTATAAACTGCCCGTCTCTGGGCAGCAACAACACTCCTTCCGTCATTACCTCCACATTACCCCTGCACTTCATAAATACTGAACGAAAGCCTGACACATACACACACGCAGACAGACACACAAATACAGCTCATCTGCTGTGTGTGAATATCTCTCTAGACAGATTTCTCACTTTATGTATAGTGTGTGTATATAAGATCTCTGTCTGCCTAGTAACTGCACACATGAAAAAAAACGCATCTTATTTTCTGTCACTCTTAACTCATTCTTTCTCATCTTGCCTTGGCTTTTCCTCTGATGTTCACGGGAAGGGAATTTAATTAATTTCAGCGTTACCATATAATGAAGCCCCCCCACATACACACACGTTGTACGTTCGCTGCTATTTAAGGGGTAGTTAGAAGTAAGACGTCTATGCTGTGTGTCTCCTGGGATGTCCTGGGAATCATGCATTTGTGCACGTATATGCAAGCATAGATGCGCTCATTTCTTCTATGCTTTTGTGTTTTTTCCAACCATTTCTAAGCCTTTTTTTTTTTTTTTTCCTTTTTTCGTGTATCCATAAGACATAATTGGATTTCTGAATGGTTTGCTGCCCACAGCCAATATTCAGTGGGTAAAAGTAGAAGTCGTCGTAGTTAAAGCCGTTTTCATGCTGTTTTCTCATTTCATTCTTGACAACATGAAAAGCCTCAAAGAGAACGTTTTTAATTTTACATGTCAATAGCGAGTGGTAGAAATAAGGGTAAACCCATTAAAAAGAGCGTGTACACAACTAGTGCAGTATCTAACATAAAACAGGGAATGAATATAGACGAAGCGAGTTCAATGTGCGATGGAATGTGATACTTCCGCTTCTGTGCTGATATAAAGACCCGGTGATGTCAAACTGTAGTAAAAATGGAAATTCTATAACATCAGTAGTTGTAATAGTAGCTTACAGGAGATATTTTGTTCAGTCAGAAGAGATAATTCTGTCTATCGTGTGCGTGAAATAATATATAACCTTTTGCCCTTTTGCAGGAGTGGATCAATCCTTTCCATTCAATGTAAACTGTGTCTATCATCTGACCGGCTGCTATATTTATTTGTGTACTTCATTATATAACAGTAACTGTAATGACTTGCGTTCGCCTTGAATTTGGATGATGTCATTTCGCATCACTGTCATCCTTGACACCGCCATCATACGGCTCATACACATATGGAGATGTAGGTCATTTGATGGATTGATGGATGGAGGCAGGGTGGCAGTTAAGGGGACCTTCGAGCCTTAGAGATGGTATAATAAGATACTGACTGGTTGTGTGTGTGTGTGTGTGTGTGTGTGTGAGGGTTGTTTAGTTTGGGGGGGGGGGGGGGATGTGTAATGGGGGGTAAAGCCTAAACAAGCTTTGGAGCTTGACTGCTATTCCCATGGGTGTATGTGTGGAATCCCATCAATCCCATCCCCCAGCACACACACATTAGGTTAAGGGTTAACCCCCTCATTTCTGTCCCTATTGTTACTATGGATATGAGGGTGAGATGTCACCGGCCACTGGTCAAGGCAAAGCATTTCAGATGGATAAATGGCCCCTTATTTCAATATTAAACCTAAGTAATAACAGGGCGGACATGTGAATTGGTAAATATGATGTAATTAAAGTATATTTGCCACTAGAGCAGCACAATTAATTGAATCGCAGTGTGCTCTTGTGCAATTATCTAATCACAAAGGGCTGCAATTTAAAGGCATATAGAGACCCTAAGCAGATATTATACTGTCTAAAACAGGAAAAAATGCCTCTTTTAAGCTTTATACTTTTTTAAAATTCCCCTTCAGGATTGTTTGTTTGAGTTCAAAACACATTTCACGTTCACATTGTGGGCATTTGATGTTATTTGACTAAAGTCTGTGTATTCATTTTCAGTTTTTCACTGTTTTTTATAGCATTTTCGTCAAGTTCGCGTTAGACTGAAGCACAAACTTGGGTATAGAATAGAAATATGCTGGAATAATCATTAGGTGACTAGTCAAAAAAGCAAAAGGTAAGCAAAATTTCCTTCTTTTTTTATGGAGTCGGCTAAGTTTTATTTGGGGTGGGGGGTGGGAGGAGAGATGTCCTCTCAGAGACGCGGAACTAATGTTTATGGGACTGTTTCTGCATTAGTGGTGAAAAAGTGTTTAAAGTGTTTCAGCACATGAAAAGGTAAACTTGTGATTCATCCACTCTTTAGTTGGTATTTTTTTTTATTATTGGTGGAGGGCGTGTGTTGATTGATCTAAATTGTCTTAATAATTCAACTAAGTAGCCTAATAAAAATGCCCTTCCCTAGCATGGAATTTTTTAAAAACCTTTTTACTGATAAATAGGGATGCACTGATAAATCAGTTGATGTTTGCTGATCTGCCAATATTGGTATCAATGTCTTTGCACTGACAACAGTCGTAGATATTAATCTATTATTTCAAATATATTTTTTCATGAATTTTATGTCGGTATGTGTTCATTCCAAGATAATGTGATCACTGGCTGACAGACTTAAAAATAGTAGCACATTTTGTATTCATAATGAAGATCTCTTTGTTAAGGGGGTATAAATAATAGCAAAAGCAATATAAAAAAAGAGAATCAATATCAGCATTGGCTTTCTGCCAAGTAAAAACTGGTACCACAATTGGCCAAGCACTTTATAAGTGGTGCATCCCTGCCAATAATGGTTCAAAATGCAGAAATGCTATGTTTTGGACCCTTTTTAGTACCATTTCTGTGCAAAATTATTGGAAACACAAGCACATACTAAAGATACCAAGAAGCTTATAGATGAAACTTGCCAAATATTTCCACTGGGACAACCTACAACCATCTGCCATTTATTTTTCTAATTATCACCACATTAATTTGGCTCGGACAGTCCACCTAAGCCTTACAATATTAGATGACACACCAGGTGACTTAAAGTCAATTTGCGTTATTGTCCACAATGATCACAACCCGATTTTTTTCATCTTATCATGCAGAGCAATCCTAAAATCCACCATAATGTTTTTAGATCACACGTATGTGTTTTATTGATAACAGATAGAGATCAATCATATCATATTTTGATAATACATGGTATAACAAAAATCTTGTCCATGATAGTTGAGTGTTATTGTTGTGAATTGTGAGAAACCAGAAGCATCTGTATCTAATGAAACAAGCAGTATTAAAACCTGTTACTCCTTCGATCATTGCGCATAATCACTTAAAGCAACTTTAAATAGGCTTTTTGTAGTATTTCTACTTTCATATATTTTAAAAATGACCTAAACTTGTCATTAGAATGTTTAAAGAGCTCTGAAGCTCTGCAAAAGATACCGCTGTATTGGGTTGTAGAGATATGAATGGAATTTATTGACATGGAGGGGCTGGGGGATTTATGTGACCACTAGAGGGAGTAGTGAGTCAGTCTGCCAGTCTCTCATGGTGAGGAAAACTAACACCACACCGCTTTTGACCAGGGCATCAGAAAGTGATCAGATGGGATGAGAATCACTAAGAAACAACTTTTAGAGTCAAAGAAAGTGACTGTGATAAAAGCTATAAGCACTCTTGTTTTTTTCCCCACTGGACACAGATATAAATGAAAAGAATGGAGTTTGAGACTGAAATGGCAGCGTTTTTTCTACAGGACTGAGTTTAATTATGAGGCGTATGAAGGTATAAAGTTAATATTAAGTTGGCCATTTGTTGATTCGTGGTTCAGACTAAACTGTGAGAGTTCTGGTTTTGTTTGGATGTTTCCAAACTAGAGGCGTGAAACTGACGACACACTCAGCTCACTACACAAGACGATACACGATATCGGGTTCATGAGAACGAGACGAGATGATAATTCGCATTACTTTTAAGAAAACTAAAATGCCAAAATATATGACAGGACAAACAGACTTTTTTTTTTTAATCTAACAGAGTTACAAAACAATGTAGATGCATTTTGAAATGTTTTATAACTTGCATCCGTGCATGACCTAAGCACGAGCTTTTAACTGTTGAACTTTGTTCCGCAAATAAAATTAGATATTTCTTTTTTTTAAAGTGCAAACTATATGTGCAAAATTGTAAAATGGCCTCATATCAGCTGCAATGAAAATGTGTCTGTCAGTGTTGTCTGGCCTTTAGCCGTTTTAATCACAGGTGCAGTGGATTTTAGATTCAAGCTGTGGATTCTGTATGTGTCTTTGCATAGTGCTCGTATTAGCCGTGGTGTACTGTACTGTTTTCTTACAGTGCATACATATTGTCCATGTCTTGTGGTGATTTGTGTTTTTTTCCTGTGGCTGTTTTCTGTGTAAAAACAGAGCTAAGCTAACAGAGCTATAAAGTAAACTATCAACTGACACAGCAAGTGAAGATTATGAGACAGTGTTATTTTGAGTGCGTGTCAGAATAAGCAGCTTCAAGGTTTAGTTTGAACTAGTTTGAGAAAAATTGATGATACAGGTGTGTGCGAACAATGAGCTTTGTGGATACATAGTGTTGATTCGTTGGTGGTTTTGGTAGTCCTAAATGCATTCCAGTATGCAACCTCGTCCCGGTGTTGAGTTTGTAATATCAATTCTACGTATAACCCCTTTAAGAAATCATATAAAATATATTGCAAAGCATTTTTAACTGTTGTTTTACTTCTATGTTAACACTCTGATGACTCCTCCTGCAGGATGCGACGTAATGCATGTGTTTGTTGTAATAACATATGAGGTTGATGTGCTTGAAGAAGTGGAACGGTTCTCTTGGGGGAAGAAATTCATGGAAACACACTGTGGCTTCTCCAGGTGTCAGACAGTGTGCGCTTGAGTTTTTTTTTTTTATACATTTCAGTTCTTTCCTGTCTTGTTGCAAAAATGCCGCCTTCATCCGCCTCCTCCTCCACCCTCCTCCTCCTCCTCCTCATCTTTCTCTGTAATGGAGAGATGTTGAAATGCTCCCACCACCCACTTTAGACTTGGCAGGAAACAGAGTCTTGGCTGGAGTAGAGAAGAGAGATCAGTGTATACACACTTGCACAGACACACACATCTGAAGAGAATTTGGAAACATGGCAGTGAATACAGGTCTTTCTCTTCATCGACCTGCTGTTCATTTTCACAGCTATCCACTTCAATTCATCACCAGCAGTGTTTATGGATCTTTGTAAAATCATCCCTCTCTTCTTCTGGGCTCATTCTTTTCCTCTGGTTTTCCACTTTCCCTGTAGGACTGATTGAACTTTCCGAGGTAGTTCATTTGGTCCTAAAGGATTTTGCCTGTGTAAACATAACCAAAAATTGCTCTTTAAAATGTTTTAATTGGACGTTTCTGGAGCTGGAGTTCAACTTGGGTACAAAACACTACGTAAACAGACTATATTATTTGATATGAGCTTTTGAAGAAATAAATGATCGGAATATAAAAGAAGTAGTCTTTACATTACATCATTCTGAACATATAATGACTCTGTATAACTTTTAAGAAGGTTAAAAAAATATTTTTTTTGTGGGAACGCAAGCAACAACTTTACATGTCATACTTAGCAAACTTTGACCACTCGATGATGAGGGGTTTCAGGAGATATAACTGTATATGCCGATGATACGTATACATTTTTGAGGTTTAGATAAGAATGTTTCAGGTTATTTTAGGACACAGTCTGATCCACAGTGTTCATGGCTGCTGTACAACTGTGATCAGCTTTCCACTGTGACGTCTGTGTCCAAACATCCACTCCTGGCTGCATGTGTGAGTGTGTATCTGTGTGTGCGTATGTGTGTTTTTTTACCCTATGTGTGCTTATTTGTATTGGCGGACGCTCACATGTGTGGTGCTTAGCGGTGGCTTGTGGTAATGGCGGTATGCGTATAGATGTACAGTTTGACTCATGATGCGTACATGTTCTGTTTGGACGCTTTTAAGGGTTTTATTCTGCAGGACTGGCTTTGTTTGTGTGTGAGAGAACTCAATGGTAAGAAGGAAAGGCGTCACTGGAGGAAAGTTGTGTTGAAAATTCAGGTGTCTAGTGGCAGCTACGTAGTGAATTTTAGCCTTTGACTGTTGGTTGTGTGTGTGTGTATATAAGAGGGATCTGGCAGTTTTCTTCCTCCAGGACAGGGATTATGTAAGCAGTGAGAAGTGAGGTCAAATAGCCTACTACTATCCTCCTTCTGGTTGTTTTCTGTTTGGCAACTGGGAACAGTGGGAGCGCTGGTCCAATCAAACACGGCACTTAAACGTAAAAAGCTCTTCTTCCTTCTTCCTGACTGACTGCCATTTTCTCCGGCATTGTACTTTTTTTTTTGGGTTTGGCTATTGTCTCCAAAAACAGACAGACGTAGACAAGAGAAAAGCAAGAAATTAAGAGATGTTTCAAGAGACGTGTTACCATAGCAACACACATGTACGCATGTCTGGAACTGAAGTTTAAATCATCCTATAAATGTGCTCTTCATGTGAAAAGGATGGGAGGTTATCAATGCTCTTGGCTGGATTTTCTGATATCTTTAATCTGGATAAGTCTGGATGAGTCAGTAAATGTTAATGGGTTCCTCTCATACATGATTTCCACCACAGACCAGAAACAGCCTTATAGTGTAATGAATTATTGTACTGAAATCATTGCACTAAACTACGCAGCAACTAAACACATGCAATAATCAACGATGTCAACAATAATCAATATCACAATCAGCAATCTGTAACAACCGACAATGTCCAATAATGGAAAACACCGATATGCAATAGCCGTAATCAACAATGTGCAATAATCACAACTAGGAATGTGTAACAACTGACAATGTGCAATAATGAAAATCTAAAATAGTGCAAAAACTACTGTATTTACCTCTTACGGTCCTTTGCAGTTTAACAATGTGTGAATGTGTGACTTGAGAAAATGGAGAGGGGCGGAGTGTGTCTGTCTTTTTTTAATACTGTTTTTACTGCTCTTTACTATTTCTTTATTTTTATTTATTTATTTATTTTTTGCATTGTGTATTTCCCTTTTTTTTTTTTTTACTCGAAGTTCCGTCTTTTAGAGAGTTTCGTTGTGTATGCTCTGTGTATACAACGGCAATAAAAGGAATCTTGAAAATGATAATGCTTTCAGTGCTGTTCATGTTCAGTGACAGTTTGACATTAGGCTGTAAATGCTTGCGTTTTAATACATACGCTGTCCTCCATTGCAGGATAGTCTTGACCATAACATTTACAAATGATACTTCTTGTTTCTGTAGCCTATATCCTCTAAACCGTTTTTTCTCAAATGGGGGTATGCGTACCCCCAGGGGTACTTGGAAGAAGCCCAGGGGATACTTGACTTTTTTTTTTTTTTTTTTTTGAAAAGGGCATTAAATAAGTGATCATGTACTGAATATAAAATAAATAATGATAATTAATGCTGAAATATAAAACATTAAATACATTCATATAATAAAATTGACACTCCTAGTTTTATTGTCATCATCTTGTTTAAGCTTTGGTAACATTTTAAGAACATTTCTATTTTATAGTGTTCAAGATGAGTTTATTTGAGGGTTTATTTATTAATTAATTGCCAGTTCATTTGTTTTTCTTATCAGTGAAAGAGGGCTCTTTTCAGTTTATATTTTGCACATAAAATGTACTTATAAAAATTTGGCATTTTTAATATATTACAGTTATTTGTTTACAAAGTTTTGAAAATAAAAACAGACACCTTTGGCACAGGAACAAATTTTGCCAGTTTTTTTCAATCAAAAATGCTGAAGCGAGTATTGGGGGTACTTGGCTAAAAACATATATTTCAGGGGGTACTCCATTGTAAAAAGTTTGAGAACCACTGCTCTAAACATTCCTGTAATTTTGTAATATTGGCTGCAGCCATGTTCCCTGGGCCTCCTTTTTGCACTAAAATAGAGCATAGCAAAGGTAAACCAGGCCGCTAAGAAAATACTTGCAGGCGTTGGTGACTAATACCAACAGCCTGTTGGAGCTTTCATTTGTGATTTTCAGTGGGTGCACAGTAAAACATCCAAACAAGAGCACAACTGACCTTAAAAAAATGACTCTTTCCTATACTGTAGTTTAGGTTTAAACTTGTAATGTTGTTTCTGCGGTGGAGGCATACCTTCACTGCATTCCCAGCAGAGAGATTCACAGACCACGGAGTATTTTTTTACACTGCTAAAATGAAGTAACATAAACAAAAGCCAGTGTGAATGTGCATTTTATTACGGCGCTGTGTTGAGTTAATTTCGAGGGTGAGCTGAAATGAACTGAAAACCACTGAGCTCCTGGAAAGTCAGAAACACTCACTTTTACAAATGTACTGGAATGACACTCGTGTTAATTGTGAAATAGGTATACATAATACGATGGCGTGTGATAGTGTTTTGTTGTTACTGGGCAAAAATTCTATAATTACCTTTCAGCATATTGTAATTCAAGTCGTCTGACAGGAAACTAGACTTTTACACCTCCACTCGAAGGTGTTTAAGACAGCCTGAAATCTATTCTGTGACACAATGTGACTCTGCTCTGTGGCTTATCACAGAACCAAGCAGAATGGATGGACTTTTCAAGCAAAAACACTATTGATGATTGCTAATAAACAGACTACTCAACTACTGGGGGGGTAATTCTATTGTTTTATTATAACATTAAATGCTATTTTATCAGCTGACGTGGTTATATATTAAGATTTGCAGTCAAGAGTATGGCACTCGTAAATCTATTTGTTCATCGATAAGCAAAGAAGTGAAAGCAGTTATGTTGTGTACTGTATCGCACATACAGCAGGAGAGGACTGAGTACAGATAGGATGAACAGGCTGAAATAGTAACAACCTAACTGACAGTGGAAGTGCTAAATAAAACTAGCTAAACCTTGTTACCTCTGGCGTTCACAGGTTATTTTCTGCATTACATTAACTCTACAATCATGATAATGCCTGCTGTGGCAAAAACTGAAATGGGAACTTGTGGAAAATTGAAGCATATTACTTTAAAGGAGTGATATTTTGCTTTTTAAAAATGGAATTATGCATTTTCAAACATTTCCCTGTGGTCTACATAAACTGTAAATGCTCTGCTTGGGTCTG
>JAPQRP010000016.1:31517400-31536605 GCA_037367295.1 Apogon hyalosoma | reverse complement strand
CTTGAATTAAACAAAAAAGTCTTGAATTAATCCAAAAAAATCTGCCAGTGGAACAAGTGAAAATGATCTTGGTAAGATTTCTTGAAATAAGATTTTCAAGATCTATTAAAACTTAAAAATATGTTCTTATATCTCACAAGTTCCTCTTTAGGTGATTTGGTCTTATTTTAAGTGTGATGAGATATTTTGACTAGAAATGAGAAAAATACACTCGGTAAGATTTTGATTATTGCACTGCATCTGCAAGAAAGAAATCAGCAAAACTCAATGAGTTAGGCAGAATATTGATATTACTGTCATGTATTGTTTATTTGTTAATAATTATAAATTGGCAGTATTGTATTGTTAGTGTTATGGGTTTTGTCAGTATTGGATTAGTTTTACAGTGATTTAAGTAGCTCCTCGACTGCAGCAAATGAATATAATGCCATTTAAAAACATACATGTTATCTCCACCGACAAAATAGATATCAGGCACTTAGCTCTAAGACATGAAGCCGACAGGTGTTCTGTGTGAATCTGTGTTTCTACTGGCCTGGACTGACTTTGATTCTGCTCAGATTCTTATAATAATGTCAACCTGAACTCTACCACCACGCGTACATTATCTCACAGGGTGGAAAATTACTTCAGGACTGGAGGAGCAAAAAGACGACATTGACAGATACACACATTACTTATAATACATCCATGAAATGAAGCAGAGCAGAAGTGAAAGTTAATTACCATGGTAACGGTGATGACGTGTCTGTCTGTTTTCTGTGCCTGTGCAAAATCATGAATACCTCTTGCATTTTTGCTTACTGTTACGGATGATATGACATATCGCAGGCCTCGGTGGGAAACACCGTAGAATGTTAATGAGCTTTAATTAACTCGGTTGTGGGTCGGACAGCGAGTCCAGTCCTGGGTCACATACACAATAAATCATGCTCACCCATCCCCACATGGCAGCTCCTTTAACTCTGGTACTTTGGCTTCAGTCGTCCTTAGTTTCAAGAACAACGTAATGTCGTCTATCTTTATATTTAGCCTTTCGATTTGGGTAGAATGCAGAGAATGCTAGAAGGAACGAGTTCTTTCCCCTGAGTTTCACCTCCTGCAGCTTTACAGAATCCAAGTCTCAGAAAGTAGCCGGCCTCTCCTGCTCACAGCTGAGTTGTTTGGGTTTATTTGTTTGCGACGATGTGCATATGTGAGTGTAAGAGGTTCTGTTCCGATTCCTCTGTGAAGTGTTGTGTGTGTGTGTGCGTGTGTGTGTGTGATGAAACCTCATATTCAACCCCACACCTCATTTCCAGAGAGACACATGGACATGTTGTAGTTATTATTCTGCTGTGAATTCCAGCTGGGATCACTTTTCACACACTTTTCTTCCAGCTCGCTCATTTGTTTTATTTCCACTTTGGTCTCACTGCATAGCCTCTCAAATATACCACAAGATAGCTTAAATTAGAATACTATATTAGCAGTTGAAAAGCCGCATTCTGATATATTATGACATATTTGGATCCATAAACTAAGTGCTAAGCTATCAAAATGCTGGTTAGAAGAAATAGCAGGTCTTTGTAGGGTTTAAAGTAAAAAGAAACCGCGTGACCTCGTACGCTACAACAGAATTTCACACAAATGTATAATTGGATAAAATGATGAAGTGATGACATTTAATATCCAAAGCGTCAAAGGTCATCGTCAGTGTGACATTATATTCCTTTGCAAAAACACTTCTGTGGCCATTATTCAACAATATAGAAGGAAAGATCGTCTGAAACCTCGATTGAAAACGTCTGGAAACCATTAATGTTTGAGAATCCGTAGTTTCTTTGCAGCAACATGTAAAATGCAAGTTGGCGAGTTGGATGAAGCTCTATTTTTTTTTTTTTTTTTTACAGAATTAGTCCAATTTACAAAATAAACTCTGTAATTAAATGGCTAACCAGATAAGATCATTTTATGTCCCAAAATGCAGATAGTTTTTAATCTAATTAGTATTCTTAATGAGTTCCTTAGCCTTCAGTGCCCTGCTCCACTGCTGTGCATCAATGTCATCTCTTTTTGTTTCTTTTTCCCCTTTGCTCTCATTCTTTTTCTTTCATCAGGCTTGTCTTTGTATCTGACTGATGTTTGTCCACTTGGAGGGCGACTGAGCAAGTGATTGCAGCCACTTCCTAACTTAGCGCTCCATTCATTCTCTTCATGTGTCCTCAGACTGGCCCACGTCCAAGCTCATCTCAGGCTTCCTTTGCCAGTCCTGCCAGCTCTATTAAAACACCATAGGTCATCATGCTGTTATCTGGCAAAGGCTGCATACATATCACTGCTGTCAGAAAACCTTGTAAAATATACACTGTTACATAATATGATGAAAACTATATTGAGGCTTGACTGTCATCTGCTGTAAATTCTTAACAGACATGGAAACGTAAAGAAAAACTAATCGCTGTTTTAAAGCGGTGCAAAATGCTAACAGGCTTTTATTTTCGTATTGGAGGTGTTTGCAGAAAAGTGCATTGCAGTACCTTTAACATCACAATGTGAGCAGATAAAAACATTTGTACTTATTAAATAGAAGAAATTAGAAGCAAGTGTTGCCAGCCACAACAAACCCCGCCCCTCGCATGTATTGTAGCTTATTTTGGCATCGATCCAGCTGATGCCATCATGTCTATGCGTGTGCTGATGTCAGCATATCAACTGCCTCTATATATGTGCCAAGTTTCAAGTAAACTGAAACAAAATTGATGTTTTTAAACACGTGAAATTTCGCCTGTTGTAAGTAAATGGGAGGGGAAAAAAAAGATTTTAAAAATTCTTAAAAAAATGGGAACTTTGACCTACTTTTCCAAAAATGTAGTGACATCTATTCTGGGTCACTGGCAATCTATAAACCCAATTTGGTATGAATTCAACCAATAGTTTGGCTGCTACAGACATTTGAATTTTCACCCATTATAAGTAAATATGGGGGAAAAAAAGATGAAAACAATTCAAAAAATTGAAACTTTGACCTATTTTTCCCAAACTGCTTTGAGATCTGTTCTGGGTCACTGGCAATCTACATATCAAATTTGGTATGAATGCAACCAATAGTTTTGCAGCTAAAGTGTTAACAAACAAACTGAACTAAAAACAATACCCCTTACCTCCCCTTCAAGGGGGCGGGGTAATAACAGCCTGCCACTAGGCTAATACAAGCCTTTGTCAAATGAAGGCCTGGTACCTTTGGCAGCAGAATAAATAAATGCCCCAATTACTAAAAGCTATTTAGGGAAGTAAGGTAATGTAACATGGCTAAATATGTGTTATAGTTTTTGACTTGTTTCCTTAACTTACATAGGCAAACTGGGAATTTTATGGTCAATGCGATCTGAACTTATTACCCTGCCCCCCAAAGGGGAGGGAAGGGGTATTGTTTTTGGTTCAGTTTGTTTGTTTGTTTGTTTGTTAACACTTTAGCAGTAAAACTATTTGTTGAATTCATACCAAACTGGGTTTATAGATTGCCAGTGACCCAGAATAGATGTGATTACGTTTTGGGAAAAGTAGGTCAAAATTAAAATTTTTTTTTTTACAAATTATTAAAATCTTTTTTTTTTTCCATTTACTTATAATGGGCAAAATTTCAAATCGCTATAAAAAACGTCAATTTGAACTCAATTTACTCACAACGTTTCAGAGATATAGAGATTCGTTTTAGACATCACTCAGTAAAATATCTTAAGTGATAGCTTGTTTTTTGAATTTTTTTGTTACATTTTTTATTCTTTTAGTTTTTCCATTTACATATGATGGGCAAAATTTAAAATGTCTATAAAAACATCCATTTTGTTTCAATTTATTTCAAACTTGGCACATATATAATTTTTATATTTAACAAAGAGTTGATCGATGCCAAAATAAGCTACAGTAGGTGCGAGGGGCGGGTATTTTTTATGTGCCCGGCACCACTTGTTTCAAGTCTGACGTCCTGACTTTAGGTGAAGCAAGAATGCACATGACACAAACTCCTGCAGGTGAAAGTGGACTGTTTTTCATGGGCAGCAGACTTACATAAAATCAGTAGCCTTCTAACTGTCCCACTACAGGTTGCATAGTGCAGATTTTAGCACTTTGGCCTCTATATTCCTTGTTTTATACTTATATCAGATCTTAGTGGCTTTCTCATGTAGGTCACTCTATCCAAGCAAAGGCCTGTGTAAAAGATAAGGAGAATCAATTAGTATCAAATCCCTGTATAGGCTTAGATAACAGCCTCACATAGGAGTGCAAACAATGAGCGTGTGTCAGCGCACAGACACCCTTTGTGGAGTGGCTTTCTTTATACTGCATGACTGTTGTAAATATTTCTAGTTGCTCATAAACTGTATGTCAGTGTTGCTTTCAGGGGCATGAAATAAAGGAAACTTTTGTGTGCTGTAAAATAATTGGCTCCTAGCCTATATGCCATTTTATCAGACTAGCTCACAAACACAGAAAAGTGTCATCTCTGCAGAAAACAAAACCATTTGTTTTATATATTTCGAAATAAAAAACACTTTGACACCATAAAACTGTCCGTCGCGAAGAACTCATTGCCGCTGAACTTACCTTTCAGCTTAGCTTTCAGAAAACCATTTTCTTCAAAGTCAAGCTCCCACTGTAAATGTAATTTGTTCCAGTCCATCCTGTGCTAGTGTGCTGTCATAGCCCAGTTCCACCATCATGTTATCATGTCCCAGAACAGTTTGTCTCAGGCAATCAAAACTAGGCTAAAACTTACAGCAGAAATGTTATGTAGATCATCATAGCTTTCTTTTTTATTTTTTTTCTAGTCTTCAAAGAGGCTGGCGATGGTTGTGATGGTAGCATTAATCAACTGGGTGGAAGTGTGTTGGAGAGCCACAGGAGATACTGGCACTGGAGTAAAACTGGGACAGTGTCAAACCCTGCAGCCATGGCTTTCCCTTTTCCTCTCTGAAAACACATTCTTTCATACATTAACCCCGTTTCTCTCCTCATCAACACGCTCCGCATTTCCATCTACCCCTTTTTCTTCGCTTCTCTTTTGCTTTTGCCCCAGCCTTCCCTGCATTCTAGTTCTGTTTTTTTTCCCCTTTGTGATTCCTGGGAATGCCAAAAAAAGTACTGATTAGATAAAGTGATTCATAATCCTTTTTATCACGTTACTGTTATGCAATCGTATTCTTTAAAGGTTCACTGTAATATTTAGTGGCATTTTTGTGGTGAAGTTGCAGTTTTTCCTCAACACATCTTTGGTTGTTTGCAAAAACCATGGATGTTCCTTGTTGGAGCCAGTGTTTGTGTATTCTCAGGTTTTCCACCAAGAAGATGCTACTGTAGTGGGGGCAGGGAAACCCGAGGGGGGAAACACTGCCCCCCCGTCTGCTATAATGTAAAAACACAGAATTTCAACTGGTTTTGCTCACGCTAACTAGTTGTCACTGTTGTATTCGCTACTGCCTTCTCACAAGGATCAATATATTAAAAAATCAAATCCACTGGGGTTGGATTGTTGTCCATATGTTTTAAAAGGCTGGGCAAATGATCTGAGTCAGTGGCCTGAAGTGTCATTTCCAGACATCTTCTGCTACTTAATCGAGCCACCTAGTAAGGGACTATATCACTTTTGCTATAGATGTGATGAATTGAATTAGCAGAATTTCAGACAAATAGACAAATTAAGGTTAATTAATGTTGTTGGTCCAATATGACCTGAGGTTCTTTTAGTTTTGCACAGAAACAGGCATTAGAAATGTCCTTCGGAGGGCTTTATATTTTATTTTACCAATGTACATTTCAGAGCCAGAACTTTTTTTTTTCCTTTTTTTTTTTTTTTTTTTTTACATATACTGTACTTTAATCAAAACTTCTACTTAGGTACTGAACGTGTACTTTTGTACTTGTTGTGAGGAAATCTACACAAATTACAAATGTAGTACAAAGTTGTACAAAGTTCACTAGTGTCTAAACAATTAATGTAATATTCCTGATATCCCTGACATAGTCTATGATTGTTTGGAAATGGTTCACATTACATTAAACTGATCTGAAATGACGTGCTGACTGTAGACATACATGTTTTGTTGTTGGGTCCCATAATCTGCCAAACTCCTCCTCTCTTCTGATAGCTTGAAGCCGTTTTGTCCTCGTTTGTGGTTCCGTTTTATTATTTGGTAAAATGTAAAACTTCAATTGGTGATTTTTTTCTGTTTATTTGTGGTGCAAAAGGGCACACAGCAACACTTCGGCATTATGGCTAACGGCAGAGACCGGTTTGTTTTCCCCCTCCGCTCCAACCGGATGTGACGTTTGTGGGCATTCCCGTTGTTGCCGACTTTATCTATAGTATAAAATGGAAAGAATAAGATGACATTTGTTCCATAGAACTGTAGAAACATGGTGCACAGCGTGGTCGACTATGAAAAGCGCTTTCCCCCCATCTGTAGGATATTTAAGGCAACGAGATTACGTGTGATTATACAGTGACACATAATTATGAATATTACCTTCCATGTGTACAATTAGATCCTTCTGAAGACCCCTAAGCCCTCTACACTACACCTTTTTAAGTGTGAAAAAATGTATGTTTTAAAAAAGCAAAAGACTGGAATGAACTGCTTATGCAACCAAGATTCAAGAAACTAAAACTGGTCATTTTGTCAGTATCGTACGACTACCACTAAAGCATGCAGGTGTAGATTTTATTTCTCTACATGCAATCTCAATAAAACAAACTAACAGTTAAAGGAATAATAATTACAGACGCTGTTGTCAGCTATTTCACCAGACTTGGTTTTGCTTCCAAATGCTGTGATTGCATAAAATATTGTGATCCCAAGAATAAATATAGAAAAAAAAAAGTGTTATTATTGTATAATCGAGCCTATTGTTTATTGACTCAGAACTGTGAATAAAAAGAGTTATCCTGTGACTTTGCAGCATATGGGTGTTTGAACAGCTCTGTGTCTGAAATTGCAACACAGCACATCCCGAATAAGTTACCCCTCAAGAGAAAACTTGCTCGGGATATTGTAATTCGGACTGCTGTGTTCTCTCCGACCTCCATTACCCAACTGTCAGTACACTGTGGTGGAAGAACGCTGCTTTTACAGAGAAAAAGAGAAGAAGGAGAGGAGTCGTGTGGTTCTTACCATATCATCCTAACACCAATCCTTAGGAAAGAACACAGAAAATGTATGATAATGCCATTCTGGGTTATCACCCTCCACATGGCACTAAAAGTGTTTTACATTACCTCAAGGCACCCTTATGTTAGTGAGCTGTGCACCCTGAACTTGAATAAAAACCATCATGAGTTACATCTTACTATAGAGTAACATAAATGTGACAAAATAGTCTTAGATGTGATGTTAGCCTGATTGGCTCTAATGCGCTTTTGCTTTGAAACTGAAACCATGAAGATGCTGCAAGCTCCTGCAAGAACATAAAATGAAAACAAGTATGCTTACACCATCAGCAGCTTAGCTAAAAATGGTATTTTTTTGGCCTTTTCCAAACACCCCTGAAGATACACTCGGTATAAACATTAACGAGTGATTGCAGAAGTGAAAAGCTGAATATTTTTGGGTGTTGCAATTGCTTTTGATTGGTTTGTTTTTTTGTTTATCTCTGTAAAGGTGGCAAGTTTTAGAACCTCACCCTTTGTCTCACTGAGGGTATTTTCTTATAGGTTTATTCTGAGCACAGGATGTTTTGCTGTGCTGGTCTAAATTTAAGTTGTGCTGCACCGCCACAGAACAGTTTGGAGTATGTATAAAAAAAAAGTTTTACCACCCAGTATGTTTTACAGACTCTTTGTAGCTCGCATTTACAGGCATTTAGCCACAGGCCTGTGTTGATGTCCTGTGAGGCCTGGAAACTTTACAAAGGCCATAAGTTTAGTCCTCTTAAGCGTAGTTTGAGCTATAATAGGCGGTGATTTAAAAAAACAAACACCTGAGTGTGTTGTTGTAGCAAGCTTTAAACTTTTACCCTACAGAGAAAAGCAGCCGTTCTCCAGCGTTTATTGATTCAGTGCAGTGATGCAGTAAAGGTAGAAGAAAGCCAAATAAAAATATGCCTTGTAAGTGATAATAAAGTAAACATGTTGTACAATAGCAGCTATTCTCTTCCATTGACTAATGCCCCCTCTCTCGTTCCACCGCTTCCTTGTTGTTTTATTTCCTCTTTGTTCGGTGCACTCTCTTTCGCTCTCTTTTCACTCCCTCTAGTTTTGAGTGACACTACAGTGCTCCTTTATATCTGCTGAATTCAGCTGCTGCAGCTTAACTCGCACACTTTTTAAGACATAAAACAATGTCAGCAGGAAGGCTTTTCCTGGCGGCCCGTTCTTCTGTGTATTGTATGATCTTGGCCGTATTAAAGGAAAACCTCTGCAGTCACACCTATTCAGTCACGCTCTCGCTCCCTGTTCTATCACCACCAGAAAATTGAATTTCTACCGCTGTTGTTCCCTGTGATGTCCCCGTCCCAGATAAGTCACTCATGTCCCTTGGTGCTTGCATACAGACGCACACATGCAAACACATTTAGTGGTGCTCAGCTGATGTGGGCTTCCCAGGCCCAACTTTATTGTTTTGTTGACAATTGCTAATAGCCTGTATTTGTGCTGATGTTTAACGCTTACAGTTTGACAGTTTGTGAGCAAAAAAAATAAAAAAAATAGAGGTATTTAATGCTTTAATACACTTGTTTTAGGTAGAAAAGTGTAGCAGTAGATGGATAATGTGGGGAACAGGAAAAGAACCAGAAACTGTTCTGAAATGTCACTAAAATTTCTGACAATGTTTGAACATGGACATTGTCTCGGTGGTGCAAGGGTTAGCACTGTCGCCTCTTGTCCCGAGATCAATCATCTGTGTGGAGTTTGTGTGTCCTCCCTGTGTCTGGGTGGGTTCTCTGGCTTCTTCCACCATCCAAAGACGTACACCTTAATAGGTTAACTCAATATAAATAATACATAAGTGTGAATATTAGAGTAAATGGTTGTGAACGGACACTCCCACGACCCTCACCATGATTGCAAGGATTGTCTAATCTAGGGCTTGGTGATCTGGTTTAAAGATAATATGATGATCTCTTGACGTAGAATCAGATTCACAATCCTCTTACGAAATTACAACCAATAATACATAACTTTTCCTCAATTTCTGAAGCTATGCATGATGACTTTTTCATGTTATCTGACTTTAAACTCTGCATTTTTGCATCATTTTGGACCGATATTTACCATAACCAGATAAAGCAGACTCTAGTCGACTTTTTCATTTACACCTAATTTCTCCCATTAGACTTTTATAATGAATCAAAATCTTTTTCACACGAGCTTAAACCTTAAGCATCTGTGAAAATTAAACTCACTGCTCATCAGAGTTCAGAAGCCAGACCTGCTGCTGACGGATTTACTGTAATTTGTCATATTTCTTCTGCAGCAACAAAGTAGCACATTATATAATCTGTACAAGTTAAGATACTTGTTACACTTAGAACAGACAGACCCTTTGTAAAGCTGTAAATGATCTGAAATAACTTAATGACCTGTGCAAGTGACGTTAATGCTACAAACCCATAGATTATTACTTTCTGTAAAGTACTATAATTACAATAATAAATGGGCCATTTAAAATAAATGTTCGGAGGAGGAACATTTTGACAGCGGCGTTTTACATTTTTTTAATGACATAAGCTGTATGATCCCTCTGAGAAGTAAATCATATACTAAGCTGACATCAATCATGATCTAAAATCATGACATCGTCCAGCCTTAGACTAAACTTTACAACAAATTTTTGATGAATGAGTCAACTTTGATTTTCAGACAAAGAGGGATGCATTCAAAAATGTTATAAAAATAATGAAATAACTGCAAGATTAGTGCTGTATTTTTCACTCATATTTAGTGAGGCTGTTCAGCTGTGATGGATGTCCTGTTCCTCCTCATCTAGACTGGGTTAAATCATCATGTCTGAGCAAGATGCATGTATTTATTGGTTCATTTTACATTTTAAGTTCACGTGTGAGTGTGTTGAGGGGTTAATTTATTTATTTTTCTTCTTGCAGGATGTTTAAATCTTTCTCCTGGTGCTTTTGTTGTCAGTTCTGTTTTGTTAAATCCATAAAAAGTTTCTCGCAAAGCCAAAGACACATTGATGCGTATAAGTAAATGTCATCCATTATCACTGAAGCAGTGCTTCATTCCTCCCTGAGTTGAAATCCTTCCAGAAATCCTCTCATAGCTGTCACAGAACATCTATTTTGAGACAGCTTATGGGTTATTGTTTCCTACTTTCTGCATACTTTTTTTTCCATATGGTGGAAACACTGATCAGTTTGATTTTGTGTGGAAGGTATAGTCCTGTTTATTCCTAGACAGAATTTATACTGACTGACATTCCTATTCGCAGACAGGCTACATTCCCAATGACAAGCTGCACATATTCTCAGTAACACACATGCACTCATAGTCACACACTCCCACACATTCAGGAGACAATAGTTTATGTCTAACCGGGAGATATTTTGCATTCACACACACCGGGCCAATTGAGCAGTTTGCAACAACAGATGGCTGTGAACCCTGCAGATGTTTGTGTGTCGTTGTCAATCGCGAATAAAGATCTCTTGTTTTCCTTAATTGAATCTTATGACAGAGACAGAACAATTCACACATAATACACACAACAGACACATTTGCAAAAATGAAAAAAAAAAAAAAGGGAGAGAGAGAGAAAGAGAGAAAGCGTTTCTGTTTTTCTGTTTTGGATTGGTTTTCGCACAGTGTCATATTTTGCTTCAGCACACAGCGAGAGACATTGATTCATTAACCACTGGTGGTCCATAGATAGACAGGTGGGGTCCCACTGGTGGTCTACAGACATCTGTGTCTGTGTGTGTTTGAGCCAGTATGGTCTGTGGTTGGAAAGCTGAGGTTTCCTCTAATGTGGTGTTGGAGTGGACTGTGTGTACGTTTCCTTGTCTTCCTTTATTTAACCTGCCACCTGACTGAGGTATTTCACGGCATAGTCCCAGAAACTACATATTCAGGCATAATAAACTAAACCAGTTTAATGTCAAATAATGAGAATAAATGATTCCTTTTAATTCTGAAGTCTGAACACCCTGGATTCTTGCTTTAGACCCCTTCAGTAATGAGGATAGCTTTGTGTCTTCTATCATTTAAAAGGAGATTTGGGACAAAAAATACAATAACAACCCTTCTCCACCATCCCTTCTATTCCTCCAATGCTGTTTTTCCACTGACAGTACCAGACTTTGCTTTGTTGGGTTTCCACCACATAAGAGCAGAGACCACCGTGGACTATCAGTTTTATTTTTTCATCTGTTTATGGTACCACCTTTGCCATTCCAAGCAGCAGTACTGTCATAACATATATAATCACGTAGCTCACCGAACCAGAATCATCGCCGCATCAATATGGAATGTGTCATCATGTCACAAGACACAGGATACAGAGCCAAGCTAGTGGGAAATATCCATAAACACTGAGCAAAATTTTACACACAGATTTAAGTGTTAACAACCTTATTCTCACCTGAAACAAACTGTAATCTAATATTTAATTTCATTGTCAAGTTTGGGCCTTCTCAATTGTTTCTTCATTTGTAGCCACAGTTGCACTGAGGACGATATCGCAATATTTTACGGTGCAATGTAGAGAAAACATCTGCATCGGAAGTGCAGCGTGGTGCTGCCCAAACCAAGCCGAGCCATGCCAAACTGAGCTGGTACTGGCAGTGGAAACGCAGTACAAGCATCTGATAGAATATTTACCTGCAGACACCCTATCCTCTGCCATCACGTTTCTGGCAGCGAGTTTGGACCTCCAGCCAATAGCGGCAATGTGCAGAGTGTGGAGGATGTAACAATAGCCCCTTTTACACAGGAATATTTCACCTTTATTCCGAAACGACGTCTGTGTGAACGAAATGGTGGGATCATTTGGTCCTGCCTTTATCGCAGCTCTGTAACGCCTCTGGAGGTAGTAACGGAGCTGCGATAAAGGTGGAATCGTTGCGTGTGCGACCCCAGGGATTTAAAAATGAACCGTGTACAGTAAACAAACATGTCAACGCGACCAGAAAGATGTCGAAGTGGGGAGACGCCGAGATCCGCAAGCTGTTGTGACTTCGGGCGGAGGACTCTATCCATGCTAATATTTGTGGCCTGTCTCACCTCTGTTACTCCTTTGGCTTGGCTGTGGAAATCGGTCAATGGTGGCAAAAAGGTGGGATCATCATTTCACCTTTTTTCCAGGATCTGTGTGAAAAAGCGGCTAGTGTAAACAAAAAGCAACTCCAATTGATTTTGCTCTTCGCACTTACTGCAGCGTTAATAGTGCGGTGCAGTTCTGCCTGAGAAACACAGTTTTGTTTTTGTCTGGTAAAGTAGGCCGAATCCTCTTTGAAAATGTTTTATTTTTGTATATTCACCACATTTTTTTCTTGCATGAGCTGCTTGCTGTCCTCATCCACTCTATTTCTAGGTTCACCATCACTGCTGTCACCCTGAAAGCAAATATTTATTTACAGTCACCAAGTGAGAAATGTTACATAACGTACCTTAAAAGTAACTTGTAGAGTTTAGAGGATGAGGCTCGCAGTATTATCTCCTTTTCAATGATCAGCAAATGACATTAAAGAAGGTAAAGAGGTGTCAGGCACGTTATTTAATTTCTAAAAAGGCTCCGTGAACAATACTGTGCTCAGTGTATACTCATCCTCGGTCTTCTGTACGATTTTTTTGTAATCCAGTAATTCAGTTTAATCAGTTTTAGATGCGCATGATCCAGATTGGCTTGATATAATCCCATTTAAGTCCAGTATTATGTGGTTCAGACCAGTTTAGTGCGCACAGCGATGGTGCGAAGGGGTTTTTGGTCTCAGTGGGAGACAGATTCTGGCCCTCACCGTCTCTCCGCATGAATGAGGTTATGATTGACCTGCTAAGTAGACAGATGGAGGAAGGTGTGTGTGTCTGCATGTGTTCGTCTGTAACAGCAGTAGCCTCCCCAGGCTTTGTGGTTTTGGCCAGACTACTCATTCACACATACACATACGCTCAAACAAACCCAGGATTACTTATATATGTATAAATATATTTAGATCCTCCACAAGTATTTCTTCCTCAGATGCTCCATACAGATGTATTTGCTTTGTTTATATATGAGGTTAAGTCCAGCAGGTTGTATGTGTGAGAAACAGATGAAAAACAAGTAAAAGTCAGTGCCCCTTAGACTGACTGAAGCGCAATTATGGCCACAATCGACTCCACATCATATATTTTTGGCAGCATGTCTGTGTGAGGCCCCGGAGTTGAACTCGTCTCAGTGTGCGTTACAGTCTGTTTGCGCAGGAAAAGGTTGTGGTTGTTGCAGACATACACTTGGGGACAAAAACAGGAAAAAAAAAAGAAGCAGAATGACGAAGGTTTGGTTTAATGACCTAAACTCGCTGCTTTCTCTCTCCCTCTGCGTCTTTCTCCCTCTGTCTCTGGAGCCTCGCAGCTGCTCTCAGCTGTCCTATGGTAATGATGTCAACAAGCAGCTGCTCCCAGTGATGACATCGCAACTTCCCCACTCCACCCTTCTCAGACATACACTCACATCATACTGTACACTGAGATGTTTACCTGTCCCCTGCAGTTTGCAAACTTCAACGTTTTCTTCATTTAACTGTGCAAAGTTATCTGACACTTACAGTCCTGTGCGAAAGTCCTAGTCCAGCATTAGGTTTGTTGGTTTAGTAAAGTTCTATTGACCTCACATATGTATTTCTCAGTGTATTGAGATCCAGTCTGGATAAATGTGAAGTATGTACAGCAGAAAAAAAACAGGTTTCAGGTAAAAAAAATAAAAAAAAACTGCTTCTATAAACCAAACTGGTCATATTTAGCCCTTTTGTTCAGACAATATGAGATTTATTGCATTAATATTCTGATGTTTTATATCTGTTTGGGCTGCTTTTTGTCATGGGGTCATAGGTCAAGCGAAATAGTGACTTTACCTCTAGAACCATGTAGTTCAGTTTGTGTCTTTTAAGATTGTGTACATATTCCCTGTGTTAAATAAATATATATGTGCTCATTTTGTCCTAAGCTAATGGTGGTCTATGATTTTTGCGCAGTCTTGTATTTTCAAGATAGATCTGAAATTTCACAACACAAAAATACCAACACTTTCATTTTTCAGTGAAAACATACAACATACAGTCAGGTCTATGTAGTGACACAAAGGTAGTAGTGTTACCTCTGTACACCACCATACGACATGAGGCAATCAAGATGTGATTGCAGTGCAGACTTTTAGCTTCAATTCAAGGAGTTTAACAAAAATATTCTATTAACTGTTAACCAATTACAGCCATTTTAAAGAAAGAACCTGCATTTTCAGTGGGTCAAAACTGAATGGACAAAGTAATCTGTGTGTTACTTTTGTACAAAAACAAAACTGCCCAAAATCCATGTGCTTTTTGGGATTTAAGTGGGTCACTGCAGGTCTAGTCTTGTGCAATATCATAGCAACAAAACAAATACATGATGTGTTTGTAAGAAAACCTGCATCAGCAATAAAGTTTTTACCAAAATGTCATATACTGGTTTCCGTGAGTTTTAAAAATCCCTTAAATGAAACCCTGGAGACTGAATCCATGTGGTTTCACTCTAACCCCGAGCTCAGTCAACTGATATCCGTCCTCATCCAGCCAACCTGACAGGCTTCATGTTAGCCAAACCTTTAAAGTGTCCCCTGGTCCTGCAGTCATTCAGCTGTCATTTCTATTTTGTTGGCCTTTTCCAAACCCTGCTCCACTCCTTCACCACCTCTGAAGATATCACATCCTCAGCTTCTTTTTTTTTTTTTTATTATTATTATTTTTTAATCAATGTTACTTTCTGTTTGTTTATTTTGTTTTGTTTTGGATGCTATGACCCTCCTTAACAAAGAAGTCTTCTTTATGAATATGAAAATAGTTATTGTAACTACAAATTTATGAAAAAAAAAAAGCTTTAAATTAGCATCTTACACTGTAAGCCGGGTAAGTTTAGTTTACTTAATGAACTTTTTAAGTACATTTAATTTAGAATCTTTTGTAATATCAGCTGCTTTGCATAGTTATTATTACTAAATATTTTTAGTTAAGTCGACTTGGAATTTAGTGCATTGAACTTAGTTATTTAAGTGTAATAACTATGCAAAGCAGTTGCTATTATAAAAGATTTTAAGTTAAATGGACTTAAAAAGTTCTGTAGGTTTTTTTTTTAGGCAACCACTTTTCTCTAATTTTTTTTTTTTTAAATAAACTCAACTTATCTGGGGTTGCAGTGTATGCGCCGATACTGATTTCCTGCTAATACTAAGGTCTATATACCATTTCTGCTACAATAACAGAATAAGTAGTTTCAAGATGTTGTCAAATAGTGTGGCATCATGGGAGTTGTAGTTTTCACCATCATTCCCTTTAAACATCTACCTGAAATAATTTTTACACATAAACAACACATCATTTATTTTGCTATATACTCACATTATGTCATTTTATTCTAATAAAAAGGCCACAAGTACTATTTTCAATTAACATGTCAACCTGAAAATAACTCCAACGTACAACTGTGGAACAAACCTGTATTAAAATAGTTTTAAACTGACTGTCAGATCAAGTGAAGGCAGTACAATTCAACAGTACCGCAACAATATTTATTATCAGCTTTCACAACTTAACTGGAGGGATTAAAAATAATAAGTAGTGCTGAATAAATGAGTGGGTGGGACACCGATCAGACCACAAAGTGATGCCTAGTGACGGAAAGATGGCTGCTTCAGAGCCAAAATAAAAGCTTTCTAAATTAATTACTTTTCTTAGATATTAATTAAAAAAAGAATCAGCCGTGACCCATTTTTAATCGGTCTATTTCTGTCTTTAAATGTTCAGAGGCAGGCTCAGTTCTTTTGTAGTCCATTGTCTTCCTGAAATGTACATGTTTTTAACAACCCATCATCAAGTCTTATTTAGCGTCACTTTATTTAGTCTCATGAACTACAGAGGGTTTTACATTAATTTGCAGTCTGCATCCCGAAAATTATATTCGCAGCCTAATAAACCCCTCAGATTGTCAGTCAGTGACATGGTTAAATATGTTATAAATGACTCAATGATACACAAAGAGACTAATGATAGTGAAGACAAAAAAAAAAAGACTAATGATAGTGATTAAACGTGATGATGACAGAAAGCCCATTGTCTTTGAGGAGATTTTGGTTGTTAGTGAGTTAGTAGACGTTATGTTTTTTTGGTAAGAGGGGGGGTATTCAAAAACCTTGAGGCCAGATTGCAGTTAAGATGTGTGTGTTTTAGTTGTAAGGCTCTCTCTGGATTTAACGTTTGAGGATTCACCCCTATCACCAGGCTGATTGGAAAGGCTTCCTGCAACCATCTGCCTTCTCCATCTGACACCACGGCCCACTCCTTGCTTTTCCCTTTCTTTTTTTACACCCAGTCTTCCTCACTCATGCATTTCTTCACACTCCTCCCCCCATTACTTCCTGAAATGTTCTCCATAGGATATCTGCACATTATCCTACAGTTGCGGTACAGTGTATTAGGGTGTTGTGTAATTTACATTCCATTCCAGGCGAGTCTATGCTTGGTTTCCCACAGAGGACGTTTGCTCATTAGCATATTTTTGACCATTATTGAGGCAATGGGGGATGAAAAAAGTCTTGAACCCCACTGCATATTCCCTTGTGTGAAAAGGTTCAGTAGATAAACTCCATCGGCACTGACTTCTTCCACAGTAACTTGCTCCGATGTGGTCTTTTTATTGGCTAATGTTGCATAGTGTTAGAGTCAATTAAGACTCTTTCTCCGCTTTTACTGACCCACCGAGGAGTTTGTAATTTAATACAATATCAACAAATGTTGTGCCCAAAACCCATGTGAATTTCACCCTAATGCTCATGAAAATACCATATGGTTCATACGGTACTTTGGCTTTTGTTTACAAGTACACAACAGCAATACAGCAATTCAATTTTCACATACGTTTCTCAAGAACAAAACAATTAAATAGCCAGATGTTCAGAAATGTGTTCTCATAGTGTGACTACCATCCTCTTTGTGTGACCGCTGTATTCTTTATCATCACGAGTGACTCTTATCGAGTTCCTTTTAAACACTGGCTCCTATCAAATTCATTTTTTCCTCTAGTTAATTCATCTAGCTTCTTTATTATAAACTCTAATCTGGTTTTTTTCATTAGGCATGACTCTTATCAAGGTTCTTGTCTTGCGGGTGCTTTTAAGAAAAATGAAAAGATGTCGTAAATTACAGATCGGCAGCCTTCAGCCTTCAAGGCCTGCTACGTATAATGTTCCCTCCCATGTGTGTTAGTAGAACTGACGTTCCTGTTCGGGGGGTTTCACAGCTCTGCATGATGATGGGAAGTCTTGACTGAGTGTGTGGAAGTGAATTTGGTAGATTTATAAATATTCCTAGGACTAGACATTGAAACAGTGATGATTATTAGTGGTTGTAAAATGGAAATAGGGCATTTTAATGTTTAGGATATTAAGCCTCTCAGCATGAACACAACACTGAGGGGGTAAAAGGCAAAAAAAAAAAAAAGTAATACATAGGAAAAAAAAAAAGCATAGAATCAATAGAATTTATACAGTTAATGTAAAGTTCACTTCTGGATTCATTGATTTGCTTCATTATTTAGAGTTATTGCTATTTATTTTGTTATGTAGGTGTTTATTACTTATTTAAATGTTGAGTTCATCATTTCTCTAGCTTCTAATTTAGTCAAAAATAGTGAATTTTCCAGTAATCTCTTTCTTTTTATAAACTACTGTTATCATAAAAATCAGTGAACACCTAATACATGTAGCAGTATAATTATATATTGTGATTTAGCAGTATTGCTATAGAGTTTGTGGTCTTAAACTGCTACCTAAACATTTATTTCCTAATGGTTTATTGTAACTATGATGCTGGAAAAAGATATTTTTATCATTATAATTGTTTCAAATACTCTACCTCTAGGTGTATTGCAAATAATCATCTGGTTTATTCAGTTTTTCACTCAGCGTAAAAATTCAGCCTTTAAATATAAAGGAAATAAGGCTTTGACTTGTATTGTGATGATGATTAGTATGGACTGATTAAAAACAAAACAAAAAAAAAAACACATTATAACCTTCATGGACATATTGCACATCCCTAAATACTCTTAGAATTTTTTTTTTTTTTTTTAAATCTACCCATCATATAATATGGCTGTGATCAGCATGTCCCTCCATCATCATTTGGTTTTCAAGAGCATAACTAGATGACATCTCACTGGTTTTTCACCAAAGTTATGGCAGTTTATAATTTTGTGATGAAATAGAACCTTTTGCTTCATAGCATTTTGTGAACCATAAGGGGGCACTAGAATGGAGTCATTCATGAGTTTATGGACTGTAACTGGAAAAAAATTAAGTATTTTTTCACCAAACTAGCTACAGTTTAGTAGTAATGTGTTGACGTTGTGGCCTTTGAGGTTTTTTTTTTTTTAACATCTTTTTGTGTTCTCCGTCATGCTGTTTTTCATCATTTTATTTATTTATTTATTTTCCATTTCTCCCATCATCAAAAACAGACACATAAGTTAATTCTCTTGTCAGTTCCCTTGACCGTGGTGCTGATGAAGATCTGGAGATGGTTCCCTGAGCATCATCAGTGGCAGCTCGCTCCTTCTAATGTGTGCTGATGTTCGTGGCTAAAGTTAATGCTAGGTACTGTGCATGTACTGGGATGGGTAAAATGCAGAGACTGAATTTCCTTATGGAGATAATAAAGTGGGTTAACCTTTAACCTTTTAACCTTTGTATGTATTTCCAGTGAACTTCTCGAGAGACTGCTCACTGCCTCTGCTGTCACTGAGTAAAATAAGCTAAAAGCACAAGACATTTAGGCAAGACATAACATTTAGGTTGTATTATTGTCTGTTCTTTTAATGATAACGTCAGCCTGCCCAGGGACTACAGGTGGAAATTAGCACTAGTGCTACAGCCTGGCACACTACATCGCTCCTGTCTAAGGTTAATGTATTCAGTATCTATGGCATTGTACTGACAAAAACAGTGCTTTTATTCATTCCATGTTTTCTTTTCTGTCTGTTTTAGTCA
>JAPQRP010000016.1:31500556-31517300 GCA_037367295.1 Apogon hyalosoma | reverse complement strand
TCCAAACAAATGTACCTTTAGTTGGACCAGGCATTAAAATGAACAAGAAATTGAAGAAAACAAGGGGGGGTCTAATAATTTTTTCCGCGACTGTAAAACCCACTTTTTGATGTTGTGTCCTCTCAGGACCTAAGTTTTACAGTGAAACTAATGATCTATTTTGCATTCCTTCACCCCGCTGTAACAGTAACATCAAACCGTGAACTTTTATGCGCCGTTCCGGTTTGCTTTTAGTTTGTGATGGACAGTTTGCATCCCCGTCGTAGACAGACAGACTGACGGAGAGAGAGCTGCAGACAGCTGCACGCTCGACCTCAGCACTCAAGACTCAGTGGCTCCGTGAGAGAGAGAGAGAGAGAGAGAGAGAGAGAGAGAGAGAGAGAGAGACCTAGAGCCGTGCAACAGAGAGAGAGAGAGAGAGCAAGAGAGATGGGAGGTAAAAGTAGAGGATCCGATTTCTCTCTCCATCACTGAGGTGTTATCTGACCCACTGCGGCCTGTTACATCTGTCCTACTTGCCTCCTATCTCTCTATCAATGTTGAATGTCTCTCTCTCTCGCTCTCTTTTTCTTACTCCCGGTTGGTCTCTTTCGTTTTCCCGGCAGCCCCTTCTTCTCATCTGGCCCACTTCCCTATGACACCCCCTGCAGTGCCTGAGCTGTGTGTTTGTGTAAGAAGGATCATTTCTGACTAAGATGTTTGCCAAAATAAAGGTTTAATCTCCTTAAAGAAGAATTAGAACTTACACACACACCAACATACGTCCACAGAGCTTATCTGCTGCTTATTATCATCAAATCCAACTATTTTAAAGGAGTAAATCCCTTATTCATTGGGGCAATTTCAGCGACTCCTAACAAAAATAACATAACTGCACACATGACCTATCCATACACCATAGTTCTTTACAGAGGTCATACTCGTTGCGAACATATAGCTTCCAGTAGATGTTATGTTATTTCGGTTCTCATATTTCATGGCTGGAAATCCAAAGAGATCAAGCAGATCTGTTCGTCTGACATAATGCGGACTTGGCTACAAGCTTGTGCATATGTGAGCGTCTATGGATTTATAACAGCTTACAATGGTTTAACCCTTTTTGGAAGCAGCCTCATCCTCTTTCTCCTGATTTTAATTTGCTGTCAGTCTGCAGAGGGGGTTAAGTAGTGAATGACGCTTTATTATGCAATGAAAGCAACTGTGCGTTCGCGGTTTGACGTCGCATCCTGCCCCAGAAAATACACGACGCGACGAGAAGTAATTGAAATGAAAGAACGATCATTAAAAAACACCAAAAAAAAAAACAACTGTTCTGAATTGTATCCCCGAGAGGCCGGGAAATCTCCTGTTACTACTTCTCTTTTTTTTTTTCCTTCTGTCATATTGAGCCAATGCAGAGAAAGACTACATCCAGCTCCCGTTCTTGAAAAACGCAAATACTGTAAATATTTGATGATCGATATATAATTCAAATCCCTATGTGATGAATTATGCATTGTCTGGTGGGATTTGATGAATATTTGTCTTTGTTACTGATAGCTCTCCTTCCAATCTCCAGCCACTGAGCTAACTCCCTATATGTGTGCATGATGCGGAAATAATCAAACACCAGATTCAGACAGAATATTGAAGTGCGACCACTTGCTAGACACTTCCAACGTAAGAGAATTATGCATAGCCCCTTAGAGAAGTAAATTGTACACTACTGCTTAATTATTTAACAAACATGTATTTATATCCATCTAATTATTATAATTTGTTTTTTTTTAATGTTACGTGTTTATAATTAAATTCCGGATGTCTGTTTTCTTTCTGGTGAATGATCAGTAGAGGACACCAATTCAATTCTTGATGTAGTTGCCAATTTTACTATGGCGCAAAAAAAAAAAGAAAAAAAAAAGGCAAGATTCAAGTTTTAAGCTTACATCTTTTGCTCCATTTATCATCTGCACTTAGAAAACATTGCATTAATTGCCTGGAGTGCGTTATTAACTAGGTGAATGGGAACGATGCCAACTATGGCTGCGTTCACACTGGAGCTGATGTTTTCACACTACACATCACGTCATTTTTCGGTTTGGCTGGTCTAGTTTGGGATGGAATTGGAAGCTTAAACCGGATGACTGACATTTATCATTATGACGGGTTGTGTCAAATTAAAAAGTGTGTTAAATCCACAAACTGGCAGTGGCACCACTGCATTAAATTAATTTTTTTGGAATGGTAGTAAGCAAACTGACAATCTGATGAACATAATATTATTATGTCATATATTTTATAATTGGGTGCTTCTATGAAACTGGTGCCTAAAACCAGGACAGAGGGGCTAAAAATTCACACCAGATGCAGACTAATGTTATGAAGCAAGTTTGGTCTATTTAAAAAAAAAAAAAATACTTACTGAGATACAAGAGAAACTATTTTTCAGATAACACTTATTTTTATATTTTTTCGTATAGCTTTTTTATTAAAAAATCTGCACATAACATGAACATGATAAAAATGACAGGAAAATTATGCCCTACTATTTTTTTTTTTAAATATCTTTTTATTCTCTCACAGGTACATTTTGGGAATTGAACTAATTATGTAAGGCAGAGTGTTTCACAAAAATGACCGCTGTTGCAAAATCAATTTAAAGGGGAGGTTCTGCATGTAGCTCCAGTGCACACAATGGGTTACACGCGGAACCTGGAATGAAACTGCCAATTCATGAAAATCCTGCATGTCTGGATTAGAAAAACCACCCCGATCGTCACATTTAACACAGCGTCTTTATTAATAGCGGTATATAAGACCATTTCAAGCCATGTTTTCCAGATCAAATGCACTGACACCTAGGTAGCTTTTCCTGTCCAAATTTTGGTTCTATTTTTGGCCCCAATATTTGATTAAAAAGTCATTAATTTTGGGATGGCTCAGAGCAAGAGTATATATAGTTTTTTTGCATTTATCTGAGATCATCATTAGGTACATCCTGGGGGGAAATATGTCTAAATTTGTCTTTTATTATTGGGTCTAAAAAGCGGAAAAAGGGCCAGATACCAAAATGAACCCAGTTTCATAGAAGCACCCAATTCTAAATAGACTAACAGAGCCACTAGCGCCTGGTAAACTGTAAGTAATCTACTGCCGATGACATGAAGGAGGATCATATTTCAGCTGAGGGAGGAGGAAAACGTGTACGGTGCATGTTGTTTGTTTTTCTTGAAAGTGAGTGTGTTTTTTGGGGGCGACACAAGAGGAAAAATGAGACATGAAAAATGCACCAATACGGCAACGTGGCCATTTGAAGCTGACAGTAGAGCTGAGCCGAAAAACAGTCGACACAGCATATAAAGCAGGAAAAAAGTCATGGCAGATTTGATTCCAGTTCTACTTTTGTCTTGGGTAGCCAGCGCTGAGGATTTCCCCGTTTCACTTACGCACCCTCTTTTCATTATCTAGTGTTTATTGATAGTCGGCAAATCAGCTTTGAGTTGTGTTACCACCAGCAGGTGGGCTGGATGTGGTACGCTCTCAGTGAAGAGCTTTGGTAGTCTCATTTCTTTTCTTATACTGAGTGGAAGTGCAATCTGTATTAGTGGTAAAATCCAGTACATCTGTTTAGACAGCTTTTATTTAAACTTTATTTTGGCTTTATAAAGGGCTGCATGTGGTGCCGATGTAAATGGCCAAACAAATTAGTTGTGTTTCTTCTCGTTACGGCAACAGGTGCAAGGCACCGTCGACACAGAATGTGTGTTTCAGTATCATCCTTCTTGTAGCTGAAATAATTCCAGATAACTGATGTTGCTTTTCTTTTTGGTACCAAGTCTTCGTTTACAGTGATTTTCTCTTGTTCGTTGCTCATTTTTCAATGTTGTTACCAGCGACTCACTCCATATGCAGGGGTGTGGTCTGCTTTGACAAACTGATTAAGAACGATTGTGATTGGTGGATCGCTGTGTGCAGTGTGTGTGTCAGGTACCCAGGTTGAAATTAGATGAGAACACATTGAGTTCATTTGCCTTCCACATTGCAAGAGCTGCGATGTGACTATTGCGCACACGTACATTGCGATGACGATGCTCAAACGACATATTGTGCAGCTCTAGCTTTATATGTAAAACTGTTCACCATCCTAATTGTGTTTCACTCATATGTGACTCAGATTTGTTTTTTCATGACAGTGTGAACAGAACAAATCACATTAAAATCAGATTTTTTTTCTTCGACACATAATAATAATAATGATAATAATAATAATAATAGATTGCATTTATAGAGCACTTTTCATTCAGCAGAATCTCAGAGTGCTACAGAGAAAAGACAGTCCAATTTAAAAAAAAAAAAAAAATACTATATCGAGATGAAAGACTAAGCAAGTAAAACAAAGCATCATGGCGGGCCATAAAAAGCCTGTCTAAACAGGAATGTCTTCAGTCCCTTTTTGATTGAACCCAGTGACTGTGGAGCTCTGAGGTGGTCATGGAGGGAGTTCCAGATACAGGGGGCGGCAGAGGAGAAGGCCCGGTCTCCCATGGTCCAAAGTTTGGTTCTGGGAAGGAGAATTAGGTTGGAACAATGGGGCCGGAGGCTACGGGTGGATGTGTGGGAGGTGAGGAGGTTTTTGAGGTACTCGGGAGCATTCGCATGGATGCACTTGAAGGTAATGAGGGTTGTCTTATAGTTGATTCTGAAAAGGATTGGTAGCCAGTGGAGGTTATAGAGAACTGGAGTCATATGTTCCTGTTTATGAATATGTGAGAGGATTCTGGCGGTGCTGTTTTGAATAGACTGACGTTTTTGGAGCTGTTTCCGGGGGATCCCACAGAGAAGGGCATTGCAGTAGACGAGGCTCGAGGAGATAAAGGCGTGGACGAGCTTTTCGGCATCTGTAACAGTGAGGGAACGACGGAGTTTGGAGATGATCTGAAGGTGGAAGAAACACGTTTTGGATGGGGTTTTCAAATGTTAGGTGTGGGTCCAGTTTCACGCCAAGGTTGAGGTTGAGAGTGGTATGTTCTGGTCGGAGAAGGAGGTGGAGAAGGAGATGCCAATCAAGATGGTTTCGGTCTTGTTACTGTTCAGGAGGAGGACGTTTTGGTTCATCCACACCTTTATCTCTTCAAGGCAGGTGGTGAGGGTGGAGAGTGGAGGTAGGGATGTGGAGGAGGAGGGGTTGGACTGGGCCCTAAGGTAAATCATATACAGCTTGGATCTTTCTGAATGTGAGGTCGGTATGAACAGCCCGATCAGAATTCATTCCACTTTAAATGGAAATTTGTCACAACTCTGCGTGTCATAAAGTAGTTCAGCACGAAAGCAGCAGTAGAATGAATCTTCTTATATATATATATACTGTATAATAGTAAAACACTTCCAGGGACCTTTTACTGCACGATTAATATTGATAACGTTTATTTTAGCTCAAAGGTAAGATTTTGAATGCACAACTTTTACGTCGTTGACTAATTTCACTATGTCTATTAGTACTTTTACTGAGGGGAATGATCTGAACAGTGGCTGTGAACTTAGGCCACATGTTCACACTGAAATCTGATTTTGGCCACATTTTAGAAAATAATCCTAACAGACAAACAAAAAGGCAGATAATCAGATGTGAGCACAAAGCCTGACAGTGTTAACAGAGCCTCTGACCTGCAAGGATGATGTGTTGTGCTTTATCAGCCAAAAAAAATTGCTTCTTTTTTTTTTTTTTTGTAAGGAATGTTAATTAAAGGTTCAATAGAATGCAATGGCAAAGTGACTGAACACCCTGCAGAGATGTGAAATGACAGAAACTCGGATAGAGCTGTGAAGACACTGCCGGAGAAGTCAACTTAGCGAAGCAGCTGAACACTGGGGAGGGTTGAATGAACTGAACAGCTGAGAATACAAGTGCGCACAGACACACACTCAAACACATGCTTACAGTCTGCTAATGGTTAGGGGTTAGTACCAGGTCAGGATGAGTCAGGAGAAGGTCAGAGAGGAAAGCGTGTTTTTGATATGCAAGATAATCTGCACATCCAGACTGTGTTTGTATGGCCCCAGTGACCGTTTCTTCCTGTCCATGTATATACATTACTACACGCTGTATATGTGTGAACATTATCTGTGTATTTATTCCTGTTTGTGTGCGCAGATCAGTGGCCCACCCACCTAATGCGCCACCTGATCCAGCCCACCCCTCAACCCCTAAAGTCATTACACACTGCTACCTAATCCCTCCCCGTCTCCAGTCAGCTCTCTGGGGTCTCGGACGCATGTGGGACACACGAACACATCAGGTGTTCCCCTGCATGGCCTTAATTAGCTTAAATACCAGTAGCTTAGGATTAAAATTATGGTTTAAGTCATGGTTAATTTTAATCGCAGTGTTTTGTTGCAGATTTCTGAGCCGCCTGGTACACACAAAATGAATCAAATTAAAGCCAACAATCTAAAAATCTGCTAAAGCGCCGACAGACACACTCACTATTTTTGGGCATTATGATTATAGTTAGAGTTTGGGCATAATGACAGATCATACCATCATGAGCTCCAGTCTGGGCCATCTGCTGCTCATAGTCAGAAGACAAATATCTGCATGTCTTTTTCAGAGACAGCGTCGGATTTTTACAACTGGATTTGGGAGCATCCACGTTAGAGTTGCAGAATACATAATCATTTAAAAAGAGAAACTGTGCACTTGTTTTTGTTTTTTGTTTGTTTGTTTTTTTTAACACCGTTTTCATATCTCATTTTGCTTCGGTGCATCGTAATTCTGCTAAAGTTTTCCTCATTTACAAATTTCAGCTTTTTCACCTTGTTTTATTTTCTTGCCTGTTTTGCACAAATTACAGCATAAATTAGTCAAACAAACTGTTCAGGTGAATTAAGTGAGATTTTGAATTGTTGCCTTGAAAATGCAAATCGTGTACTAGTTGTTCGCTGTATTAACATATTTATTTGCTCAGCTGCTGAATGTGTGCACTTCTGTAACCACCCAACGGAATTTAGTGTTGGATGTAGGTGTAAACTTGTTACATGGTACAGAATTTACGGAGAAATGAAAGAAAACTAAAAAAAAATTACCCCAATTTGTGACACGTTTAGAAGAAATAATGTTATTAGTCCTTGTAAACAGTATACATAATTTAAGTTGTATGTCTTTATTAGCTTTTTATTATATTGGTATTGGAGTACAATGCTGATTTTGCTGTAGAACGAGTGGGTCATAAAAAGTTCAATGAGTCATTAGATGCGTGAAAGTTTTCAGCAAGATATAATTTGGCAAAAACACAACTATGAATCTTCTTTTACCGAAGCTTTCCTTGTACATTAGAAGAACTCCTGAAAATTTCATGCATTTATCATGAATAGTTCAAGAGCAATAAATTATTGAACAGCATTTTCTATACCACTCGCTCTTACAGTAAAATCAGTGTCATGATCCCCATTCAAAGCCCCAGTTTGTCAACATTAATAAGGGTATGCAGCTGAAATGTTATTTGTTTGGTGTTTACTTGGACTAACAACATTATTTTCTGAAAATATGAAGCAAATAGTTGAAGGTCTGTCAGAAACATTTTCTGAAATGTTGAAATTGTGATGGACTTGCACTTGTATGGCTTAACTATGATGAAATAAATCAATATCAGTGGTAATAAAAAATATATATAAAACTAGAACTTGAATGCTCAAATCACCACTTCTGTTTCACACCTTGATGAGGCTGAGTTGGACATTTAGAGTGACACTATGTCATGAGATTTGTAAAATCTCTGATGAGTGCTGTTCAGCCAGAGTCTGACAAACCTCATTCATTTTTCATTGGGACAAACTGAAGCCATAATATCACTGTATTCTGAACCGCCAGACTCATGCAGGGGCAGTGATTTTGCTGCATAAAACTGCTGCTTCGATCACTTTTTAATTCGCTGCTTTGAAGCCGGTATAATATATTAAAACACTGTAGTGACACAACAACACGGGCTGCAGAATTGCTTATTTTGTTGGTGAACGCCGGTAGGTTTAAGAGTCCCCGGGGCTTCAGTTCTCTGTGGGAAAAGGCTGTATGACGGCAAGAAAAAGTGGCAAAAGTATTGAAATGATAGCATACACTTCAATGGATATTTATTGTTTTAGGTATAGTGAAATATTTCTGATGAATCCCTTTAGACCCTGGAAGATAATGCAGAGATGTCTCGGCATTTACATTCACATCTCACTCAGGCCCAATCCCAATTCACCCCTTGGCCCCTCCCCCTCCATTTTGTGCGTTCACATGAGGGGGGTAGGGGTGTCCTGATTTGTGATGAGTCAGAGGGGAAGGGCCAAGGAGGAGGGCTCTTTGGCCCTCGAAACGGAGATTTTTTAGGACCACGCTACAAATGGAGGGGTACTAGAAATCTCCCATAATTCTGTTCGAATCATCGGCGAGATGGAGGTAAACACAGCAAAAAAAATGCAGCAGTGTGACGAAAGAAACACACAAATTTTCCTTATTTTCCTCGTAAACAACTTAATCATTGGATCAACCGTTTAATGCTGTTTCAATGTGTTATAGATCACATTTCTGCGGTTTGTGGTTGGTAGCCGCACAAAGATGCCCAAAGCCCATGGAACAGAGATGGTTACAGCTGCTGACGGCGTGGCGAATACTTTTGGAAACAAAGTTGTCGCATCTGTTTATAGCAGCATCGATGACTGCTGATGACATAACAGGTCTCGAAGGGTTGTCCCATTTCACAGGGAACGTTTCAACCCCTGTCCCTTGCAACTCCGTTTCAAGGGGTAGTGCCAAGTAGGGGGTAGAGGTAAGGGGGAAGGCCAAGGGGTGAAATGGGATTGGGCCTCACTGTCACCCTCTTTTAGACTTTGTAGGAATTTTCAAAATCATGTAGTGGTTGGAGTTTTACCCAGTTACGCTTTAGCCTTAATTATTTCCCCTTTTGAGTCTGCTGTTGCATTGTTTTCCAGCGTTTTAGGGATGTTTTGGGTTGGAGTGAACTGTGTCAGGAGCCTTTTTAGAACATTTAGTTCCTGCTGCACAGATGATATAACCAGGTCCCACTGTTCAAAGCTGCTCATATTTGCCTGTCATGTTTGTTTAAAACCTAACATCTGCACAGCAGAGAACAATGCATCTTTCAAATATTTTTTTTGTGCATGTGCAGTGTTTATAAATGAGCTCCCAGATGTATAATGTGGCAATTCCCCCTTTTTTCTGCATCTACCTACGTATAGGCTCATTACCTGAGTGCAATTACACTAGACACTTTTGGGAAGTCACTTTGCATTCGAAATTCATTTTGACTTTCTTGGTTTTTCTTCCCCCTAAGGACATATATTCAGTACATAAAGTTCCATGTTTTCCCAACTGCTACATTTATCCTTCCTCCCCTGTTTTACTATTCACTGTCATCTCCTGTGGAGCTCTCTCTTTATCCTGCTGCCAAGAGAGATGCCTAACACATACATATGCACACACCCACTCATATATCTGAATAGACTTGAAACCACAAGTATAAAAGTTAATATGGGAAAGTCACCCTTCACAGAGAGGAAAGAATAGTGAAAGTGTCACAATGAGAAAAGACTGGAAAGTCAGACGGAAAATAAAAGGGAGAAGTTTATTGTGTCAGAGCTACCCACTGACTGGAGGACAGAAGTTGAACTTTAACTGGTCTATTCAGATGAACAAAATGAGCAAAATTAACCTTTTAGAGGTTATATGTAGTGGTGATATTGCAGTCAATCAACACTAGGGGGAAATCATGACAAGAATATACCTACAGCTAATGAAGCCACCAGCGAATGAATGTCTTTTAATGTTCACATGCTGCTTCAGCTGATAGTTTACATTATAGCTCTGTTAGCTTAGCTCTGTTTTTAGACGCAAAACAGCCACAATAAAGCTACAAATCACCTCTGTTTTCTGTACGGTTAGTATCTACTTGGAATCATCCAAACAAGGTCAGAACCGTCACAGTTTAGTCTGAAACATGGATCAACAAACAGCAACTTAGCAAAGATAATAACATCACATAATAATTTTACACACTCATAAGCTTCATAGTCAAACTCACCTATGTACAAGAAACGCTGACATTTCAGCATCAAACTCCATTCTTTTCATGTAGAGCTGTGTCCAGTGGTGAAAACAACAACAGTGCCTCGAGGTTTTGTCACTTTGTCACTTTCTTTGACTCTGAAAGTTGTTTAATATTTCTAATCCTCAACCCTGTGGGAGACCAGCAGAGTGACTCACTAGAAAAAACAGAATAGAATAGAATAGAATAGAATAGAATAGATGTGGACAGTGGCATCAGCCGATATCACCAGTGTCATGTTACATTAATAGTTATTTCAGTTTGTGAGCTTGAATATGTGTTCATGGAAAGATAATTTGATGACGGACTGAATGTCTTTGAAAAAATATGTATTTTTTATATCTATAATAAATGTTTATTTATTTATTTATGTTTTGATAAGCAGAGGTAAATAACCACAGGATAAATCAAAAAGAAAGAAACAGAAAATGATATTGGTTATCAGCCTCGGCTATCAGCTAAAATGTTATTTTAGTGATGATCGGCTAAAAATGTTCCAGTGAGTACACGCATGAAAAGAACGGAAAGCCTTTGGTGTCATCATAATGCAAAAATACAAAACTGCAAAAAAAAAAAAACCCAAAAAAACAAAACCCAAAAATGCAATGAACTCATTCACATTAAAAAAAAAAAAATCTCACACCTAAACCCCATTTAAAACACTAAAAAAGGGTAAGTAATAAGAAGCCTTTTTACCAACCAAGACTATGAATACATTTTGTGCAGATAGAAAAATGATGATAATTGAAGTGATATTTCACTCACTCTACTGGTCACATACGTTCACATTGGCAGTTTAGCCCATGGCTGAGAATAAATGCAATGCCGTAACTCTCATCAATGTCAGAACTCTTTAATGATACCTTTAGGTCATTGCTAAATGTTTTAAGTAGTAATACTACACATAGCTCCTTTAATTCCTTCCTTTCTTTTTCACTTTCTAAATTTTATTGTCAAATAAATAGACTGCTTATCAGTGCATTATATGCCATGCCCTATCAGCCCCCCTCCCCCCATCAGCACACCTTTTTTTTTTCAAAGGTCAATCTGTGTCTCTTGTTAAATGTGAACCCACCAATGAGAGCAGTTTGTCCTGCATGATTAATGAGCCCTACATAGGTCGTGACCTTTTCCTAAGTAACTGCGGTGATAAAAGCATTGTCGGTGCGTGTGAGAGGTGGAGGTGTTATGGCCAGGGAGGCGGCGGTTGTCTATGACTTGATATATGAAGAGTAATGGCTGGTAGAGCGCTCACCTTCCGAGTACATCAAGATAGATATGGAGCAAGGTTGTGTGAGAGATTGTGTGGGTGTGTATGTGTGTGTGTGTGACAAATGCGAGCAAATGGGACAAATGAGAGCTGAAGATGTCAACCAGTCACCGGCCGGGCTATACAAAGCCCCGGCACGCTCCAGACACCCATGTTCTCTCCCGCACCCACACACGAACACACATACAGCGAGCACGAACCATCATTAGCATTTCAAAGTAACAAGGTGCAAGGAGCCACGAAATTATGCATTTTGTGCACTTTGAAATAGAAATTTACATAAAGACTGGAAAAATACTGTTTACTTTTCCACAAGAGAGATTTGGAACAGCCCCGTCGCTTCCACTATGTCATCAGTGCTGTTTCATTCACTCACTCAGGTTGCATTTGTGTAGTCGGTGGTGTATTGTGTGCTTTAATACCTTAAATAAAAACCTGGTATGATGGTAAACTTAACAATAAGTCACACAGGTACGGACAATTCAGAAAGGATGATTACGCCGGGTATTTGGACAAATGCACTTATAAAGCGTTGCTCTGTAAACTCAGCGTTTGTGCCGTGTTGCCAATACAGCAAACGGAGATTAATTTAACTGCACAGAGGAAGGAAAAAGGAAATAAAGATGAGCAGGAGAGAAACTGAAAAAAAGGGATGGAAAGGTTAGGAGTTCTGTAGATAATGCTTTGACAGAGCTCTTATTAAGATAAACCCTCCAGCAGCCTCTGCAGAGGAGCTTTAGCTGTAAGAAAGACCCACCCTCTATTGTAAGGCCTGACCAATGCTTAAAGAGGTGTGTGCTGAAAAAAAAAACACCTTTAGTGCTCTTCAAATGGAGTAATCTGCATATTACATTAGATCCTTTTAGTTTTTAGCACTGAAATCCTATTCATTTGAGCCTTTAAATTGGCTTTTTGCCCTCTATTGTATTCAAATGATGCAGTGCATGAGTGCATGGTATGCTTTTTGCACTCAGTGAAGTAGAAATTAGGTGAGGAATCAATGCCCGAAATAAGATTGAAAGACATTACAGCGACAGGAGTGGAAATCATGGGGAAAAATGCCAGAATTTGAAAATGCAAACCTTCCTGTTGCAGTTTTCCACTCTATATCCAAATCAAAAGATTGAATATAGAGACAATTGATAGACACTACTTCATGCCAGTATGGAAGCTATAATATAATATAATATAGTATAGTATGATGTAATGTAATGTAATATAATCAACTGTGTGAAATGTAGAGGTGTCAGTCAAAATATGTAACAGTATGAAGACAAAAATACAGATATAGGTAAAGATGAGCTTTCTTAGTCCCCAAGGAAAATTCACAAAAATTACATACAATGCAAAAATGATAAAGAAGCAACAGAACAAAACAATGTAAAAGACCTATTTTTATACATTTGCACCTAAAAAAGTCTTTTTTGGGCTTCGGTTTTTATCCACTTTTTTCCTGAGTATCTGCATTCATTGGTGGTTATAAAATCTGTCCCTAAACCATTAGCTTCATAATTCAGCGCTTTCAACTTTAACACTTTATCCAGTTGTGCTCCAGTTATTCCATTATTCCAGATGGAGGTAGAGATGGTGCAGATAGGTTTCAGTAGTGGCAAAATGCTAGTTACATTTTTAGTCTAACAGCCTGATGGACTATTGCATATAAATGCAATAGTATAAATGCACTTTTTTATTTTAATGCCTTGCTTTACTCCATTTTAATTTAAATGTTAATTTTAATGTATGGTTTAATATAATTAATGTATTTATTTCACTCTGTGAATGCATTTTAAAATCACATTTTATCTCTGATGAGTTTAATGTTTTTTTTTGTTTTTGTTTTTTGTTTTTTTTACCATTTTTGTATTTTCTAATGTCTTTTATTCTTATGTGTTTTTTTTTTTTTTTTTTTTTTTTTTATGCCTTGGTGAAGCACTTTGATGTACCCTGTGTATGAATAGTGCTATACAAGTAAACTCGCCTCGCCTATTGGTATCAGTTGTCGTCTGTTCGTCATCCGTCCGTAAACTATTTTTCAAGAATCTTCTTCTCCAAAACCGTCAATCAGAATGACTTGATATTTGTTGTGGAACATCTTTGGGGTAAGGTCTACCAAGTTTGTTCAAAGAATTGGGCAATATTGATTTTTGAACATGTTTTAATGAATTTTTGAAATTTAAAAAATCCCCATTGGTTTATAATGAGGAAAATTTCAAAGTGCTATAAGTTCAAAATAGTTAAAGATACTAATATAATTACTATTGGCAATAGATAGGAAGTCACATATGTGCTTTCATTTGGTGCCGTGACCTTTGACCTTGATCATCATTAGTTCTCATTAGTTATTTTCAAATTTATTGGTCAATTACTTGGACTGCATGCTCAGTGATAGTAGATTTATCTATGTATTACTTTAATCTAGATGTTCCAAAATTATTGAGCTCATTTCTGACCTTTTTTTTTTTTTCATGGACTGATTTCTGCCAATTAATCAGTTTGTTGAAAAAGGCTGACCTACACAATATTAGACAGGTGGAAATAATGTTCTGCTCCCATAGATGCCTAATTGGTTGAGATCCGGTTGTTTTTTAGATACTTTTTGGTAGGTACTAACCATTTTTCAATTGGGAACGAACAAGAAGATCTGGAGATGACCTGGTGATTTGACCGTTGCGATTTCTCCCTGGTCGAAGTTGCTCAGATCCCTAGTCTTGCCATTTTTGCTGTTTCTAACACATCATCTTCAAGGTCGACATGTTCACTCTCTGCATAACGCATCCCACCCACTGACAGGTCCCAGTCTAATGAGATAATCTGTATTAATACCACTTTGCCTGTCAGTGGTCAGAATGTTATGGCTGATCGGTGTATAATGACATGAAATCAGTAGAATCTGAGGGAAATCACCGCATCTTAGAACCTACGCCGGTATTTCTGTGATCCAAAATAGTATTCCAAAAATAAAGTTTTGCTGTTTCTCAATTCGTGAAGCTGTTCTTTGCAAAACACTTCACTTTTCAGCCTCCACAGACTAAACTCCTCAAGATAAAGCATTCCCAGTGGCTGCTTTAATTAACAGATTTTCTGAGCTGAGATTTTTCCCTAAAAAGCTGTAATGAAGTGTTAAATTAATGACTGTAGGCTAACTGTACAGCTCATGCTATCAATTAATCACACGTACTGAACACGGAAGGTGTGAGATGGTGAAATACAGACTTCTCTCATAGCAGATTTTATTACTCTCCGACAAATTACAATATAATACAATACAACGCAGAATCAGATATGGCTCCCTTTCTCAGTACAAGCATTATTCCCGAGGATTTCGGAAATATTCAACAGTGATATTAGACCAGCAGTCACGGCTTTCATATTTTATATACCTGCAGTTCTGTTCAGAATTACATTTGGATTATCGATGTGGGAAGCAACAATTTCTTTATGCCTCTGGAAAACATGTCAAAAAGAGAATCAAGCTAGACTTGGAATGAAGTTAATCATTAACACTGAAAACAATATATCAGGGCTTTGTGTCATTAAAGTAATCCACCTTAATGATCGCTGATTAGAATAATAAGAAATACATGAAAAGCAGGATTTTTTTTAAAAAAGGTGATCATGAAATAAAGTAATAATGTACACTAAAACTTGTTTTGTTGAGCTGTAAACCGAACTATAGGAATAAATTGTGATGAAACATTAATACTAGTAAAAATATACAATAAAAATGACAAATGAAGCAAAGTCAAACATGTTAACTTGTCTTTACATTATGGAATTTGTATTAAAAAAATAATAATAATAATCAGAAGTGTTCGGTTCACCTGTCCTTCAGTCAATCATTAATGCAATAAACATCACATTGACTCTGGCTATTCCTTTTTTTTTGGGGGGGGGTGTGGTCCTGGTAGATTTAACCTTTAAACACCAAGAACTATTTTTGTAATTCTCTCCAATTTATCACCATTTATTATAATATTATTCTCTGTATTTTGTATTTTTCTGCAAAAATCCTTTGTAGCCGTTCCCAGTGTAGCTGTTCACAAATACTCAGAGTAAATTCTAAGGTTATTACATCAAAACTGAAAAACTAAAGAAAAAATAACTTTTTCAACAAAATAAATCATTACTTAAACATAAACCCTAGAGTCTAAAATACATCTGATGCTACTGGAAAGGTTAGAAACGCTATTTTATATAAATTATTTCAGTGTAATGATAGGGTTAGCGCTTCAAAAATCATTAAACATTTTAGATCAGTAGATGCTTTTGGTTGCCGAGCACTGTTTAGGTCTTTAATGGTTAAGAGCACTTCAGGGCTTCAGTTCATCATGAGAAAGCACTGTCTGATGGCAAGAAAAAAAGCATTGAAAATATTCTAAACATAGCATACACTTAAATGGATATTGATTTTTAGGCTGGGCTTTCTCAGGCGGTAAAACCAGAATAAAAACTCAAACAAGCTCTTTCAGTCCCTCTTATGGTTCTGCATGAGTTTGTTGTGACTCTCAGTTTATATGGATGAATCTGAACTACTTGTGTCTCGCATTCACATCTGGACATTCAGACACTGATGACCTCATTCTCAGCCTCTTTCTGACTTTGTAGTTTTTTCCGGAGTCATGCAATATGTGACGTTATGCATCTTGTCCGCTGTTTTATTCTGGTTTTATTGAATCTGTTCTTGCTGTTTCTTTTATCCTCGGTCTCATGTCAAGTTCTGTTAAACAGAAATATTGTTTGCAGGGTGTTGTGACAGTGTAAAGCAGAACTGCTGGCACGGAATGACCTCCGTGACCTCTATAGGATCTGATCCCAGCCTGGTCCCTTATGGTGTGAATTCATGTTGCTACCATCAGGACGTTGGTAGAGTCTATCATGATGTGGATCAAACATTCCTTGTATTCCTCTTGCTATCACCTTTATAAATAATAGAGTGTACATTGGAATTTGTGTTTGTATGTGCTGTTGTTGCACCGATCTGATATTAGGATCAGATATCGGCCCGATATCAATACTTTAGCTGGATCGGTAAAAGCAACAGATCCGTTAAGACCAATCCTTCCCCTTTAAATTTTTGAGACACATCATGCATGCTGAAAATAATTCAAAAAGTAAGGCGACGGACCTGCATGTGGAGGACATGGTGGGTTACATCTGTAGATAAAGTTGTGAGAAAGTGAAAGTGAGCTCCCCTCACCTTATCACTGACTACCTGTTGCCCCCCGAAAACAAATTTGTGACCAGGGGAGGGACAGTGTGCCGGATTATATGCGTATGAGTGTGGTGTGCAGAGTGATATATACTGTTGTGATGTACAACAGTAGTCGCTAATGTATCTGCATGCATGCACGACAATGTCACTTGCGGGGGGGGGGGGGGGGGGGGGGGGGGG
>JAPQRP010000016.1:31485167-31500546 GCA_037367295.1 Apogon hyalosoma | reverse complement strand
TGTGGTGTGCATAGTGATATATAATGTTCTGATGTACAACAGTATTCGATAATGTTTCGGCAGGCATGCACGACAATGTAACTTGCGACCCCCCCCCCCCACACACACACACACACATATGTTTGTGACCCCCCAGTAGAGTGTCCCTCCTGGTTGAGAACCTCTGCTCTAAATCAACAACGATATCAGATTGGTACTGGATATCGACCGATACACAAGGTTCCAGCATCGGTATCAGCTTCGGAACTGAAAAGTCAGATCGGTGCATCCCTAGTCGGTTGATGTGTATTTGTGACGCTCCCAGACAATAAAGATACCTTGAATGTTGAATCTCTCGATATAAGCTCAACTCTCCTTGACTTGCTGTGGCTTTTGTGTGAGAGCAGAAACCATCAGTTACAATGAAATTCTATTATTTTCATCACCTTTGTAAAGGCTGTAAGCTAGCCAAACCGAAATGTGACATAAAGTCATGAAGATCACAGATTGTTTGTTGGGTGTCAGTGCATTCAGTATGTAAGTCACAACATTCTGGTAGTGAATCTCAAACACTGAAGCAGACTTTCAGATTATCTCTGTCTAGATCGACTGACTACAGATTTGAGGCGTAAACAACTACATACTTGCCTGAAAACAAAAAAAAAAAGTGGTGTTTCATTTGGAAATTATACAGTTTTAAGTTTTATTACTTAATTCTTAGTTTCAGTCGTGCTGTTCCTTTCAGTGGGATCTGCTCCAAACCTTATTTCGGAAAAAGTGTTTATTGAATTTGTATTATTTTTTGTCTATTTAAAAGATAATTATGAAAGTCAAGAAAGTCTTATTGTAAAACTTTTGAACCATCGGGCCATGAAAATGCTTAAATGTTAAGACTGCTCACATGGAAGTTGTGGAGGTAACGTCACCGTAACTTTCTCTGTCCGTGATCGTCGCTGTAGATATCTCTGCCACGTCAACCTAATTAGACTGTTGGGATTTTCACCTCTTTTAATACTTTTCCCCCTCCCTTTTGAAGAACGAAATGAAAATGTCAAGGTAACGATCGTTTCAGTGTTTCGCGATGTGGAGGGAGATGCAGTCTGTTAAGCTGCGTCTTTCTTGTTTTTGTAAAATTATCTTTGCGTGTGTGTAAATTGTGGCACAGTTCCAACAGGATTAAAGTAGTATTTGTCTCTCCCCATTGACCACCATGCATGTTTTTTTAAAAAAAAAGTGAAATCCCACCAATCTCTGTGTGGCGTTTGCATGTTCTATCTGCGTCTGTATGGGTTCTTTCTGGCTTCTTCCCACCATCCGAAGTCATGCACTACTAGGTTGACTGGTCAATCTAAACCACCCATAGATGTGAATGTGATAGTGAATAGTTGTTCATCTGTATGTCAGCCCTGTGATTCATCCAGGGTGTACCCCACCTTTGGGTAGGCTCCAGAACCCCCCGCGACTTTCACAATTATTAGGTGGTTCAGAAAATGGACGTATGGATGTGGATTGGAGTCCCATGGGGCACACCAGAAGGGGTGGGACTTCTAGCCCTCCATACCTGCAGTGGAATTTCACGATGTTGGAAGCCAAAACCAAGCCGTGCCGACTTAAAGCGAGTCGAGCTGATGCCAGCAGTGGAAAAGCAGCATTCGACTCAGAACGGGTAAAGTTACTCTCTAAGCTCTGAAATATTGGCTGGTGCACAAGCTCTGTCACAGAGTGATGCGTTTAAGGGACAGACTTAATGTTCTCGATGTTGCTGAGCATTCTTTCCTTCGTTTTGTGATGCATGACCATAGAGTCAGCCTCATTAACCTGTTACATTTGTGTTCATGCATAATTGGATTATTTGGCTCCTTGTTTGCCTGCCTTCAGGTTTCCCACATGCTTGTCAGTCAGAAGTGGTTGTCATGGACTAACATAAACGCAAATGTCACATTTACATTTACAGTCTCTGTGCCCATTTTAAATTGGCATAGAGAATGCCTAACAGACACAGTGAAATGCCTTCAATGAGATAATTATAGGTTTAAAGTTTAAGGAGCTTTGGAAAATAAATATGACGAAGCAGAGGTGCAGTATTGTGGAGGAAGAGGAGTTGTCTTCAGTACTGATACCTGGGGAAAAATGAAACAAATTGGTACTTAGTGTCAAGTGAGGATTTTCAGTCCTTTTCATTCTCACTGTCTCCATCTTTCTCTGCCCTGTTGCTGGTGATGTAAGACTCCCAAGTCTGCAGTTAAATCTCAGTAAATGTCTCCCTTTGTGCTGCTGGGGTAGATTTACTCTCCCCTGCATGGCCTGCCAGTCCTTATTACCCCTAAGCAACTACACCACTACTAATCAGGTCAGGTAGAGAAATTAGGAAGTGGAAAAACAAACCTTTAGTGTAGCACATGTTAAATGGACCACGGTGTCTTACTTCAGTTTCTTCGTCTTTTGACCCAAACCAGACAGACAGGCAGCTTACATTAAATAACTTGGTCATTATTTCAATTACAAGCAATATGTTGATCAAATGTACTCTGATTTATTACTTTGACCTCAAAGGCAGCCATGCCCATAAGAATTTAGACAACGACTTACATTTTGTCATTTTCCATCTGTATATCACTACAGTGGATTTGACGTTGAAACTATTTGTAATTCCTAAATGGTCAATGCGATATTTTTGTTAAACCCCTCGAATTAAAGCTGAAAGTCCACACTTCAATCCCAACTTGGTTGTTTCATTTCAGATCCACTGTGGTTATATAGAGAGGTAAAAGCACAAAATGTGTCTCACCGTCCAACTACTTACGGACCCGACTATAAATGTCATAAGTAATGAATGTGTCCTGTCAGGTTTGTTGCATTTCCTTTCTGAAATAATTGAAAATGAAAACGGAGATGATCTAGAAGCAACAGGAATGAAGGAAGATGGCCAGAAGGAAAGAGAGAGAGAGAGAAAGAGACGGGGAAATCAAGCGATGTGATAAGAGCAGATGATGAGGTTGGAAGGTGGAGGTAGAATGAAGTGGGTTTAAAGGCAGACAAACACAGAGGATGTGTTGGGAAAACTAAGACAGACAGACAGATATAAGAGATCAGCGTGCCTTCATCGCAGCTTGGTCAGTGTAAACAGTGTATTTGTACATGTGTGAGGTGTGTGTACTATTGGGTAGACTGGGTAAAGGTCTGATGTAATGACACAGTCTGTACATTCTCCTGAAAAGCAGATAAGACAGTTACGCATAAAGCTGGCATCATTTTGTTTGCAGACTCATTCTTCTTTTTATTCCTATTCCTATTCATATACACCCCAGTAATTACCTTCGACCAGGTGCTATGATTACATACAGAGTCCCACTTACACTTTATTTATCAAGAAAAAAATTGCATTGTCACAATCTTTTCATGAAAAGAGGTAGAAATATTTGTCAAACACTGTTGCCCAACTTCATGGGCCACACCGTATAACAAATTAAGATCATCCACAGTCAGCCTTATGTCAAAATATCATTTGAACCTTGCAAATTGATTCTGAAACATTTTCTACCCATACACTGCAAACAGCTGAGGCTTGTTCTGTCAGTGAGTCAACATGTACCAGGATGTGCTATTATTGCATGTTTTGCAATGATGTTGGCTTATTAAAGATGGCAGAAGTGCACAGTCTCTGCAGCCAGTTTCTGTTGACGTTTTCCTGCCCAGTAAACAGTTTTTGCTAAGTGTGCTCACCTGTTGTTTGGCAAAGCATCGCCAAAGAAAACCATAGATAATCATTTGTAATAGAGATATATTATAATAACAAGAGTTAATTTTGCAAATTACTGGCTTTGTCTGAAGTTTCTGATAGTCTTCTAAATTGAAATAATGAGAATAATAGCTCACGAAGTCATAAAAAAGCACAGCCAGCTAGATTTTTTGCTGATTATTTGATGTTCAGATCCACATCTATTCAGCAAGTAATTAGTGTGATGTCAATGATTCAGATTTTTTTTTTCTAAGCATGCATAATGAGTGTCACTGCTAAAAATTGTTGGTGGACATGATATAAGCCAAATAATTGTCCTGTCTTTTTTTTCCCAGTCTTAGCCTTTATACAAACACTATCTCTCGAATGTTATTCTCAGATAATCCCCCTCAGACAGTTTAATTTGGCAGGAAAAAAAAAAAACAAAAAACAAAGTTTGACTCAGGTCAGAAGAAAATGAACTTGGACGTTGTTTGACACATTGATATCTTTCAAGGTTCTGATTCCTGCATCCAGACAACACGAGTCTGACATCATGGTGGAGGAATCTCCTTTTCATCAGCAGTGAGCCCGAAGGGAGCGACTCAGTTTGTGTAGCCTATGACTTCACTGATCATGCATGTGTGTTCATGCTTTTGACTGGAGTGTTTTTATGTGCGTGTGAGAGAAAACGGGAGAATGCTGATGTGCAGAGATACTTTGTTCCCTCTGTACCAATAATGCTGCAGCTTGAGTTAACATCTCTTAAGCCCTATTCTCACGGGGCTAGTATTACCTGAGGACCTGTGGTAATTTGTAATAATTTTGGAAAACGCCTGTGATCTCAATCCCGTGTGAATCTGCCACGTCAAGCAAAAATTCCACTGCAAATTAGCCGCCCTGTTTCAGCAAACACAGAGATCCTGTGATAATATTAGTCTCATATGAGTTGACATGTCTGCTTTGGAGTCATTTGCAATATTTTTTCATTTGCTCCAAGTATGTATAGTCTGCCAGTTTTTTTTCTTTTTCAGCGAATCCTGCACTGGCGATTATAAATGAATGTTTTAAAAGTGGTTTTGATACAATTCAGGAGGCTTATGTCACAATATACCATAGAAACTCATTGAAAGACGAGCAAAAGAAGAACGAAATCTTAAAAGATGATGAGATGGATGACACGCATGACAGGGTACTATCTTTCAACAGGCTCAACAGTTACTTTTAAGCAGTGGTGTAGTGGTCCCTAGAGAAGTGGGTGTACTCTCAATTCTTTTTTTTATTTTTTTTTTTAAAGTAGTCCAGAAATACGTCGTTTTAGAAACAGTGACATGTAAGACTACTCTATTTAGTTTACCCAAAAATCCATCAGTAGTATTTGCTCACTGTTACAAAATTATCATGACTGGATCAGGAGCAGTTTGTAGGTATTACTGGTCACACAAGCAGCTGCATGAATGTAAAATGGATTCAACATGAGGCAAACATAAGATAACGTTAGCCTGTCATAACGTTAGCCTACTCACACAGTTTAACTATTGGCGACATCTCTTCTCCTCTAAATGCGCAGTCATATGGTCCAGTGGTTTAAAACAGTGACTCATTTGGAAACCACCTCAAAACTTACCTCAGAATTATATCTTCCATCAAAGTAGGTTCTCTCGATATGTCACTCATTTGAAAACATTCATTCTATCTTTCTTCTTCGCATTTCCAATAATCGCGCATCTTTCCACAAGACGTGCAGTGACCTGTCAATCAGCTGGGGCGGCACTGGCACCTGAGGTGTCCAATCAGGTTCCAGAGGTGGCCGGCGCTAGTTAGCTGCCTCTGATTGGCTCATCACTCCACATGCCTAAAGTTAACCAATCTAATCAGTGAAAGTACCGAGTACTAGCCAATTAGAGGCAGAGCAGGGCGGGTCATGGCTTCACCATCTGAAGGGAAAAAATGGGCAATTTGGCTCAGATACTCCTGAATGGTGCACATCAGGGGGATTTAGAAGTGGGTGTATGCAATGCTGAGTGAAAAATAATATGCCGTATATCGCCGTATACCCTGGGCTACATCACTGCTTTTAAGCGGTAGCCTATTAATACTGAGCCTTGACTTTAGTAACTTCAGGTGAAAAACATACTTATCTTGTGGGAATGCCCTGCATGAAACGCATACATGGAGGTTAATTTATTAATTGCTGGAGGGCTCTAGGTTAGACTCATCCTTTGCAAATAGGGCAGCTCTACAGTACTGAGCAGATAAGACTGGTGTCGCTTAACTCTCTTAATTAACATGAAATACTGACGATTACACTTGACTGTTATCCTGTACAGTAAAGGTCAACCATGGATTTTTGAAGCTAATATAATAATACAGGTAGACAATTAATCAGTTGATACTAAAGACCTTGTCTAGTAAAAACTGTTTCTCAGTGAATATCTGATAGCATATCTTTATCCAGTTATCTTTGCAGGACTAGAGAAAATCTGTCATTATTACACTAATGACCTTAATGCTTTTACAGTATCTACATCTCACATGAAACAAACCCTGTCTTATGAGACTGTTTTTAAAATATGGTCCTTTTCTTTGACTAAATAAAAAAGCGAAATCAAGAAAAATAATATTGACACCAGGTTTCAGGTCTTTCACGTACTTTCACTTTTTAACCTTATTTAATTCTGCTGTAGCGTGGATTAATGCCCTTTACCATCTGAAAGGTGTATATTTGGTGTTGTAACTTTGCTTTATCATTACAATAATCCAATGTCTCACCCATTTATAAAATTATATAAGTACAATACACAAATGCAAGATAATTTTGATTTTTGTTTGTTTTTGTTCAATCGCGGGATGCTATTTCCAGAACCCAAAAGTGGTTTATTGTGTAATGGAGAAAACAATCAACTGGAGAGTATTGTCTAACTCAGTGACAGACTAACTATGAAAAAATACAAGTTGAGTTTGAGCAGTTCAGTTTGGTTTTAATAAAAAAGCAAAGCAAACAAACAAACAAAAAAAAACCTGTTATCAATGATTAACTGTTTTAATTGATTGTTCTTGCTGTCTGAGCTGATTCAAAAGCACTCTTTCTTGACTTAAAACTTTATGCCGTATGACTGGAGAAACGCTTTTACAATTAAAATATTACAGATAGCAAACAGGTTGCATCTTAATTTGTTTGTCGAACAAGTAAGCTCTCCAGAGGAATAATCTTGCTTTGGGTTTTTGTGATGCATTTTCATGATATTTAGAAAGCAAAAACACAATTAAGATAGGACCAGGCCCTAATGCAGTCTACGGTACTCATTTAGGTGGATGGAAATTGTTTTATTCAGTGTGTAGGCTGTACATTTTTACAGATGGACAATGTTCAAATGCTTTAAGCCCGTAAAAATGAGAACAAAATGTTGATTGTTACTCATTTCCATATGTTCCTTATGCTTTTGGACAAAGCCATAAGAACTGTGGGTTGCAAACCTCTACAACCCACCTACAGCTACAAGTAATGAATGCATTTTTTCTGAATGACTCATAATGTGTTCTGGGTTAAATGCACAATACAATCTATAGCATCCTGTACATTCTCTCTCTTCCATCTCAAACTGTTTCCGTTCAGATGGTTTTATGCACAGAGTATAATTCAATACAGCATCATCCGACTCTTATCACAGTATATTTGTTGTTAAAGAAAAGTAATAAGGGGAACAGGAAGTTGTTGCAGAAAAGTAATTAAATAAGTAGCATGAAGACAATTGCTGAATGTCTGGTATCTGATGAACCCATAATGAACAAATATTAATATCTTAATTACTTCAGATACGTTCATGTTAATTTGCTTGGTTTCTTTCATGGTTGAAATTAAATCAAGCAAAAAAAAAAAAAAGTCAACAGACGATGTTTGTTTTTCTGCATCTCATATGCATGTAGCTCAGAGATGTGGAGATGAAAGTCACATTAAACAAGTGGTCTCGTTACGCTGCAAGGACTTTCAGAAATATAGCAAAGCCATCAAAATTCATCTCGTCATATAATCTGAAGGCTTGGAAAAAATCTTGCACCTATATCAGACACACTTTGCTTCACATTTCCCACTGTGTTTGCAATTCTTTTGACCCTGACTCTATCCTTTAAGCTCTTTATATCTGTGACCATGATTGACACATTTAGTACTCTTAACAAGTAGCGACACGCCTCAGCAGCCATCTGTCACTCAAGGCCCTATGTTGCCACAGTAACCGGGGTCTGAAGAGGGGAGGAGATCAAATGAAAGGGCACATCCATGACAACCTGTCACCCTTAGCAACCTCACCTGCTCCACGCACCTCTTCTTTTCCTCTATTGTCGCTAGTTCCCCTCCGTCACTTCCTCATTTTATTCCATTCAAATCCCCTGAAAAGTTTAATAACAATTATATCATCAAAGAGACTTCTTCAGCTCTGATGTTTTTCAGAACTGAAGAAGTCTTTTGGATGAGACGTTTCCAAAAGAGCTAAACCGGTCCATTTGAACCGAGAAGAACGATGACCTGGACAAATAAGAACCTACGCAGACGACACTCACATCCCCAGTCTGAGGCTGTGTTTCATCATGCGTGCATTGAAAATTTGTAGCTATGAGTAAGTCAGTTGTTAAAGATGACTAATGCGAGGAGCAGTAGCACAGTGTGAAGTTTCAGGAAAAAAAAAAAAAAAGCAGGTCCATTATTAAAGCACAGAGTTGAAGGAAATGAACAAGGTTCGTTGACAATGTCCTTCTGGCAATCATGTGACCCTGTAGGTTGACCTTTGTTGTGTTGAAAGGCGAAATGTCTGCAACAGTTTACCGCATTGAGAGACGACAATAGGTCACATGTCAGGGACAAGAGAAGAGAGCAACAACTGATGTAAAGTGGAAAAGATGTAACTGTGGGTGTGAGTGTGTTTACCAGTTTCTGTTATTTTCATTTCATGCTGGACTCATACAGTTTTTTTTTTCATGTATTTTTTATATCAGATTTGTAGCTGTTCTTCTAATAGTTTTTGAGAAATTGCGTCCTATACAACAGAGTGTATCTCTTGTTTCTTAATGACACACAAAATATCTTATACATAGGCATGAAAAACATTTGTTTATTGTCCACACACTATAAATTGTTAACTCTAAATGTCTGTGCAGCATTTTTTTGTACTTATTTTTACAGATGAGCATGAACAGTCGATTTATTGACTAGCGAAAGTGATAATCTTAGTTTTATTTGGTTTAGGTTTATGTTTTTTCTCTACATGTTTCTCTCTTTTTCCTATGTAAATGGAGTTTATATTTTTGTATCTTTGTTTTAAATGTGCTATATAAATAAACTTAACCTTGACCATGGCCTTTTAGGTTACAAAAACTCTGGTTCATGCACATTTGTAGATTTATGTTTTACTTCATAGAGATTTGCAACTAGAGGTATTTAGACTTGATTCCATTCAACTTTATTGTCATCGCACATATCCCAAGTGCAAGGCTGATCAGAATTGCAAAGCAGTACAATATTATGATATAAATATGTAGTAGAATCAACTCCCTGATTGTTTCTCCTTGATTGTTGCATAATTTAAGTAAATTAAAGGTATGCTTATGTTCAACCACCCCATAATTGATCAGTTTTTATTATTATAATTATTATTTTGACTTGGGTGTCAAAATGATGTGATGACTAATTGGCCAATTGACTATTATATTCTTGATTATTCAATGCCAGATCCTATGCATTTTGCAACTTCTGTTAGTAATTTGTCAGTAATTGTTCACACTTAAAGCTTTAGTGCTCAATCCTACCTTGTAGCTCAGGTTTGGTTTTGCTGTTTGTCTGTTCACGTTGTTTTTTTTTTTTAAAATGTGGCCAATATCAGATTCCAGTCAGAAGCACACAGATCATTTTCTTATGTAAAAATACTAAAAAATACCAGGAAAATACCCCACTACAAGGAAAAAGTGTGCAATCAAAACTGTAATTGCACAGTAAAATTGTGTTCTAAAATTACATATGATGATTTTGGATTTATTTTACTGCTGGACATGTATAATGTTCATGTAAACATTAGTATTATAGTATTTGAGTGACTCCCCTCAGTGCAAAATTGTGATATATACAGTGCCTCTTCCACATTAAAGCAGATATTTTGCAAATTGCCTATTTTTCTTTACATTTTGCTCTCTTTTTCCACATCTAAATAGTGTTTACATCTTTGTACAGCACTTTAGGCAGTTTCTGTTGTTTTATAAATAAACTTAACCTTGACCTTCGCCTTTTAGGTTACAAAAACTCACACTCCCTGTCCGCACATTTGTGAGGACAGGGAAAATGAAGAAATAAAAAAAAAAATCGGTGTCACATCCCAGTTTGCATATGTCTCTTGTTGCCTTGTGTTATAAAACTGAATCAGAAACATTAAATATAGGCCATGTAGGTCACAGACTGAGGTCAGCACGGACACATCTGAAGTGATGGATCGGATTGGAAATGTACTGATGTTGTGACTTGTTCCTATAATTTCTAACTATAACTTGTCACTATAACTAAGTCTGTGAGAAACAATGCTTGTACACATTTCCAGTTGGTTTTGCATTGGAGTGTTGGTCATGAGAACAGAATAAAAAAACAAACAAAAAAAAAGAACTTGCAGGAAAAACGTACATTTTTCTGAACACATCCATATTACTGTAGACCATTATTCTAGAGCAGGCCTGGGCATTGCACGGCCCGTGGGCTGATAGGCAACCCTGTCCGGCCTGCATTAGGTGATTGGCAAATTAAAAGTCAGTGCAAATATAAATCATCGCAATAGATGCAACCAGTACAACAGCACTGCTTTTATTTTGAAGGATCTGCTAAATTGACATATTTTCACACGTACTTTCTGTATTTAGCGTAAGGCTAATGCACTGATCGGTTTGCTGGTCAGTTTCAGCCCATGAAGGTGTCAGCTAACGGCAAAAAAAGAAAGACTGATTCAGAATGCAGAGTTTTTAACAAGACATAGACTTCCAAGTATTTCTTCACTGAAGTCAGAGGTAAAGAAAAAAAAAAAAAACTGAGATAACGCAAACAAAGCTGGATGCATTTATTGTTTTTCCTGTAAAGTTAATGTGGAGCTGGTTTTGCACATTTTCAAAAATATTTTCATGAATATTCATTAAATAGTTACATTCTGTGCTCCACATTTTGAATTGTTTCATTTACTTTTTTTATAGGGGTATATTGAGCAGAGCTGCAGGTGTATTGGTTCGGCCCTTAACAAGTATCAACGTTCCTCATGTGGCCCCATAAGAAAATGAATTGTCCGCCTTTGTTCTAGAGTGATATAAGAGTTGCTTACATTCTGATATGGCTATGCTGGTGAGGTCATATTAAAAATAGATCTGTATTTGATTTAGAGCTACATATGGTCCATGTGATTTCTGCTGATCAAACTGTCATTCACTGACACTCACTGATGTGAGTCATATATAATGAAAGGGTCAGATATGGACCCACTTCTGCCTGCAGTATCAACGTAGCCTTCTTCTGTATGATATTAGAAGACACATTATAGTCACTGTTTAGCCGTAAACAAAATAACATATTCTGCATTTCAATCAGTGTGTTTAACATTCTGCATCATGAATTAATCAATATGTAGCAAATACATGATGTAACAGCTGCTTACATCTGTGCAACTGCTGCACATAAGGCAATAAAAACATGTCAGAAAGGATTAAGACGAGCGCCACATGGTTACATGTCATATTCTGTCTCACATTAGATCATCAAATCACTTGTTTAGTGATAGAATTTAATGTAAATGAAGTCTGATTAGATTATTTTCCTCTCATTTATGCTGTGATCTAGAGTTTCTTAAAGTGTGATATTTATAACTGATCATTTCTGTAAACATGTTTTTTTTGTTTTTTTTTTACATCCTGTTATTATATATTATGCCATTATTATACATTCAGGTGTATAAGCATTTATCTTAATATATTCATTTGTGGGTTTATTTGATGTATCATGAATTGCAGTCTTTGACAAATGTTTGGCTCCTTTTCGTAATTGAATAATGACACTAATTCTCCGCTCCTCTTTCTTCTCTCTTTTTTCTCCCCGCCGTCGTCATAACTCATTCTGTGCCACTCAATCAGGTAAGACATTCATCCTTTTTCACAACTCCACTGGCACTGCGCAGCTCGCATATTTGTGTGTGTGTGCATGATTTGTGTGTGTGTGTTTTTTTTTTGTGCATAGCTACTCTTTCTCTCTCAGCTCAGATGGAAATTAGTCTTATGAATATGCATGCTATCCCAGAGCTTTCTGTACTAAAGCTCACTGTCGCAACTCTTTCCCGTCTTGCTGTCTTTTCTGTCATTGCTTCTTTCTGAGATCTTCACTCAGCCAAGCACCCTCGATGCAGGAGCCTTGCGTTAAGTCATGAAAGTGCATCGTGGAAGTCATTCAGAAAGAATATCGAATGTGAAGATGAAAGTTCATATGACATTGTATAAGTGTAGACAGACATACCTGTGTTTGCGTGTGTGCACGTGCATGAGTAATGTTAATTCGGTTTGACAGGTTACCTTACCTCCAGGGGGTGTCTGTGCTTCTTTAGTACTTTGTTCTATGAGATCACACACTTAGGAATCAATGTATATGTGTGCCTATGTATAATTCTTCTAGTGTACACACAATGTGCACCTATACCACGTGCCAGTCTTTCTGTACGTATCAAAGCAACTCGTTCAGTATAGTAATTATGAAGGCTCAGTGCAGTTATAAAGGGGCGAAAACCTAATTACCTAACGATCGGAGGTATTAAGAGGATTATTTATTGGTATCATTACTCTGTGGTAATAATCATAATAGAAATGGTGCTATAAACAAATATTGCAACTGGTTTTAATATAGGGCAGGAAAGATTAAAAGTTTAATATCACTAATACAAGCAAGGAATGGACAAGCGCAAAATAATTTTATGCGCATTTATTACTATTATCTGGAGCTAAATGCTACAAACGGAAACTAAAGACCGCACATAAATACAGCAGATGACTTACAAACGTAACAGCAGGCTAACTCTTGAAAACTTTCCGACTGGGAATTATTCAGCAAGCACAATAACAGGAACAACACAGCACACACGTGATTTACGCTGATTGCCAAGTTAAGTGTTCATGCTGTTTTAGTGACCCAGTAATTTTAATGAAAACGCTGAAGTGGCTTTTGCCATATGGAGTGTGCGTGTGCTCGTACTGATGTGTGAAGCCGCAGATGATTGTTAAGAAACGGCAGATATTAAATTGAGTTGTCGGAGCTCTGAAATAAGACGGAATCCCAGCAGGCTTTACTGGGCTTCATTACGAGAACATGGCATTATCTTCAATAAATAGGCAAGCGTTTATGTCTTATATCATCTTATTTAAAGCTAAAATATGGAAAAATGAAAAAAAAAAAAAAAAAAATCAAATAGATGGACTCTGGTATGGTATGATCGTCGCCCCTCTCTGACAGTGACTGTAACAGCTTAATGCAGGATGTTTATGAAAATGTAGTTACTCTCGTTACATGGTTGTCTCCTGTACCTGCTCATGGATTATCTTACTGCAGGTTTGTCTGTACTTGAGGATGAATTAACCCAGGCAAACACACAGTAACCTTCCAACTTTGCTTCAGTTGCATTTACTCAAAATTACCCCCGTGGTAGCTTTCTCATTTGTGGGTCATGGCCTAAAAGTGGGTTACAGAGTTCTAAATAGGTCAGAGTGTGTGTGTGGTCAACTATCTGATGTTTGGCATTTACTTTGATTGAGAAGCAACAACCTTGGCACCAAAATGAAGCCACAATGGAAGTATCTTAATGTTGTAATACTGCTAGTGGCCACTAGATTCTGCTCCATAAAGCTCTGACTCCCGTAGACTTACACTGAAGTGCACTCCGAATATACTGTCATTCTTTTTTTTTGGCAGGACTCCTGTTCTCATCCATTTAATCAGGTGTTCCATGTTTACATTTTCCATAGCCATAGTCAGCTATAGTTACCTCTGTGTTGTCATGGTAATGCTACGGTACGCTTGTGGCAATATACGCGTGCTTTATGTCGATGTAACCAGAAGAATGTTGACTAAAAGCTTAACAAAACCAATTTTCAGAAGACAGAACACAATCCAAACAACAAGCAATTAACCCCATAACAACAAACGTATCATATTTGATACATGAGTTTTGAAGCCCTCTACATGATCAGCGTGATATTTTTTTTTCTTGAGAAACCTGATGTATACAATTAGATACATGCAATACACAGATAATCCACCGGGGGGAGCAGTTCGTTCACCAGAGGCCTTTTCCAGTGACACTAATAAATAAAATTAATGAGGACGGAGGCAGAACCAATTTTGAAAAGGAATTACCAATTTGTTAGACATGTTTGTGTTATGTTTTTGTTTGTTCAAAAATAATAATATTTGAGCATTGAGACCCGACGTATCAAATATAATACAAAATTTTAAATCATATGTGGAAATTGATATTTTAAAAAATCCGCTCCAAAACTCAACCCCAGCAATGGCTAAATCACAAACTACTAGCTTCAAAACAGCAGCACAGAAACCAATTGGTAACGTCATGGTTCTTTCATCTGCTTATTATACTCAGTCTATTGGCAAAACCAGCGCTTGGTTGAAATAAACGGGACAGGCTTTATGATTTGGCCGGTAAGAAGAGAGAAATAGAAATATTACTGTGAGTATATGGAAAAATGGATTCATCTTAAGTGGAAATTAAACTGACTTAGTATGGAAATTCAGTTACACAGTTATGATGTTCTCTCAGTTTATTAGATTTTATTATTAGAGTAATTTGCCCAGAAGAGGATGAAACTCTTATTTAATAAAGCTGTGAGGACATTGTATACGTGCTTACGAGCCTAATTCTCAGTTTAATTTCTGTAAAAGTGGGCCACAACATCATCACCAGTGGGAAATGTGAGATCCAAGGTGAGACCAGTTGAAAACCACATGATCATGCAACTCTGTCCATCCTTTGTTGATCATAGAGCGGGGGTGTCAAAGTCATTTTAGCTCAGGGGCCATATTCAGCACAATTTGTGGGCTGGACCAGTACAATAATATTATAATAACCTATAAATAATGACAACTCTAAGTTTTCCCTCTTTGTTTTAGTGCAATAAAAAACATTAAATTAGGAAAATATTTACATTTACAAACTATCCTTTCAGCAAAAAAGATGTGAATTATCTGGAAAAAACTGAAATTTCTTAAGAAAAAGTGCAGTTTGAACAGTATTATGCCTCAACTTATCATTTGTGCATGTGCATTTCACACAATGTCACACAAATATTTGGTAACAGGCAGAATATTGTTGAAATTTGGAAGTAAAATTTTAATTATTTCTACAATATTACTATGTGTCAGCTTATGATTAACACACCTTACAGACTGGATTTATAAATGCACAAAACATTTAGTAGCTGCCAGAATATTGTTAAAATTGTACTGAATTTTCAGGTTGTTCACATTTTATTATTAAAGGAGTGCATTTTGCTTTTTTTTAAATAGAATTATGCATTTTAAAACATTTCACTGTGCTCTACATAAACTGTAAATGCTCTGCTTGGGTCTGAATTCTTCATTCATTCAACTCCACAGGTCCATCTTCAGCCCTA